>PVLC010013359.1:0-41921 GCA_004027655.1 Graphiurus murinus | reverse complement strand
GGTGGCGCACGCTTGTAATCCCAGCATTCGGGAGGCTGAGACCGGAGGATCCGGGTTCGCAGCCAGCCTCAGCTACCTAGTGAGGCACTCCGCAACTTAGTGAGACTCGGTTTCAAAATAAAGAATAAAAAATGGGGCTGGGGGTGTAGCTCGGAGGTAGAATGCCCCTGAGTTCAATCCCCAGTACCGCCAAAAAAAAAAAAAAAAAAAAAAAAAAGAAGCCAGAATATGACAATTATGTAGAATTATTTATTTTGAATGCTGGAAATAAACAGCACCCTAATTAACTCACAAACTTCTCATTCCTGGTACATATGTGACCTAGATTGAGGGTAAGTCTGAATTATATTGAACATCAAGATTAGTCATTTTGCAAGCTTTTGGGGAAATCAGCAATTTTGAGAGTAAAAAGGATACAATTAAGGAAAGTGTGGGGGTGGAAAAGTCTCAGTAGGTCTTTAGCACTGCCTGCCCTGTCTTTACCAGTCCTTGGTGTTAGTTCTGGGGCATCCAAAGATCTCTTTCCATGATTTTTACCCAATTCTAAGTTCATTCTAAAATTCTGAACAGTAGCATGGAAAACTTAGGGGCTGCTGCTGCCACTTCCTCAAGAGAGTTAGTAATTTACAAGAAAAGAGGCCTCCTGGGTGGGCCTCTGAAAGTCCTAGGTGGTGGCTCCCAGCCTCAGCTAAAGTATTTCCAGAGGCCCCTGTTACAGAATTCATGTTTTGCATGGACTCTGGTGAGGCCAGGAGAGTTTTTTTAAAGTAGCCACGCAATTCTAACCTGAAGTTAGGATAGATAACACTGACCTGAGGTATTTCGAGCACTCTGTTGTCTGTCCTCCAAGACTCCTGTGTGTAACTAAATTGCAATCTAATTGCTGTTTACCCTGCACGATTCCTGCTTCCCACCCATCTCCTCTTTCATGTTCATCGGCTCCCTGGAATGCCCCTAGAGCTCCAGTTCTGCCAGCTAAAACTTTAGTCATCCTCAGAGGCCCAGTGAGTTCAATCTACTTCACTTTTCCCAGGGATCTACAGTGAAGCTTGTGCGCAACTGAGAGGCCTCATACGCACCGCAGCCTCGGCCAGATGGCCATATAGCCTTCCTTAACTATTTCTACTATTTCTGGAATAAATAACAGGAAAACAGAGGAAAAAAATCCTTTAAAGGAAATTAGCCAGAGCAAGGTTCTGGAAGAGAAAGGCTGAACCAATCCAGAACTTTGACTTAGACCCTAGAAACAGTTTGTTTTTTCGTGTGTGTGTGTGTGTGTGTGTGTGTGTGTGTGTGTGTTTTAAATAGTGTGAACCAATAATACATCCAGAAAAACATGATCACTAGAGATAGAAGGACAGGCACAGGTCAAAGTTTATTTAGTAATAAAGTTTTAGAATGTTAATGGAATGAAGCTCTGATGGGTCAAGTGCAATTGTGGAAACACAAAAAAAGGGCAGCAGACTGACAGCTGGTTTCCAAGCTCTGTGGAACTGATGTTGTCTCAGCAGAAAGAGGCAAGAGACAGAAACCTGGGTAGGAAGCAGGGAGCAAGAGATGGAAAAATGGAAGAGAATAATGACAAGAAGCATTGCAAATTACATGTCATGTACTTTTCTAAAAAACATCATGCCGGCCGGGCGTGGTGGCGCACGCTTGTAATCCCAGCATTCGGGAGGCTGAGACCGGAGGATCCGGGTTCGCGGCCAGCCTCAGCTACCTAGTGAGGCATTCCGCAACTTAGAGAGACTCGGTTTCAAAATAAAGAATAAAAAATAGGGCTGGGGGTGTAGCTCAGAGGTAGAATGCCCCTGAGTTCAATCCCCAGTACCCCCCCCCCCAAAAAAAAAAAATCATGCTGTATCCACTCATTGAACCTTCAAAATTAGCTTATTAGTGACCACTGTTATCTTTATATTGTAGGTGAATAAACTGAAACACAGAAGCTAGGTATGGTGGGGCATGCCTGTAATCCCAGTACTTGGGACGCTGAAACAGGAGGATCACAGGCTGGAGGCCAGCCTCAGCAACTTAGAGAGACCCTGTTTCAAAATAAAAAATAAAAAGGGGTAGGGGGATAGTATGGAGGCAGAATATCCCTGAGTTCAATCCCTAGTAGAAAGAAGAAAGGAAAGAAAGAAAGAAAGAAAAAAAGAAAGAAAGAAAGGAAAATTTAAATCCTGTTAACTATTTAAAGCCATTTTCATACCACTATACTAAACTGTGTTTGAACAGTATTTCAGATACCTTTGGAACTAGATAAATTATACTAAAAAACAATCTTGAATATGCATTAAAAGCCAGGAATTAGCCAGGCATGGTGGCATACACCTGTAATCCCAGATACTGGGAAGCCTGAGGCATGATGGTCACAAATTCAACCAGTCTGGGCAACTTAGCAACTTAGTGAGACCCTGTCTCAAAATTTAAAAAGGGCTGGAGGACAGCTTAGTGGTATAGTACTTGTCTAGTATGCATGAGGTCCTGGGTTCAATTCCTAGTAATAGGGGAAAAACAAAAAGCCAAGAACTGTGTTGGCACTTTGAATGTTGATTAGTAAGATCTGATTCCATCTTGAAGATGTTCACAGTTATTGTAGCAACAAATAAGAAAAGTCAAAGTAAATCAGCATTTGAAAAAAATCAAAATAAGTCACACGTCTGGCATTTCCCTGTTCTGAGTTAGTAAAAGAACTCTGTTTTATCATCATAAAGTATGGCTGTCTGTAAGCTTAATGTCATGGAACAAGACTGTCACAAGGAAACTTCTGGACCATGTGTCTGGTGTGTGAGTGTGTATTTCTCAGGGGGCTGTTTTCACAATGCCTTTATCTTTCTAAATACTTAGAACTACATCACCAAGGACCATGGCAAGTACTGGGGACTGATATGGAAGGCAAAAACTTTGTGGGTCAACTAATTTTTTGAGGCTCTGTTTGAAACCAGTTCATCTTAAGTCCACACATCACTTGGGAGTGAACAGTAGTTTGAACTTGGCCTGAGAGATATCCTGCCCATTGGTAAGTAAACATGTGGTGGGGACAAATAGTTTTTATATAACTCTTCATTGTACACAGATAAGATCTGGGGGGACCTTTTTTCCCTAGTTTAGATTTCTTTAATCAAATATCATACTCAGAAAATTCCCCATCCCACTCTGCCAAGACCGGACATTTTCTCTCGTCTGGGAACTTTAATAATTTGGCATTTGCCTCCAGTATGTCTTAAAAAAGAATTTTATGTGCTATATAGCCTCAAGATAAGACCAACAGTATAAATTGCTTGTAAAGAAGATAAATGTAGAAAGAGGGCCCCTGACCAATTGAGGGCTAGAGGGCTCTTGTCCTTCATCCTCCAGCTGAGCCTAGACGGGAAGTGGTATTAAGTCCCAGTGCTGGACACTTGCACAGATCATCGCATCCTTCAAACAGCTCTAAGAAATGGCCATTGTCACCCTACCCCCACTTACTTTTTTTTTAATATGAGGAAGCTAAGGTTCAAGGAGGTTTAGTAATTTGCCAGAATCAACAATCTCCAAAAATTGAGGCCGCACATGTATCTGGCTTTGAAGCAGTTGTCTTTCCTTTTAGCTAGAGCTAGGTTGCCATTTTTAAGACATTCTCTCCAACTCTCAAAGGCCTCCTAATGGGCCCTGCGATCTGACTGCTGCCTAGACCAGTTCCTGTAGGTTGAAGGGTGGCCTGAGAAGGAACAATAGCTCCACAAAGTCCGTTCCTCAGAAGAAAGGTTTGGGAGTTGTGGTTGTTTCCTTCAAAAGTATGATTACCAGGCTGAATAATGGCTTGAGTATTTTTCTCCCTCTTTTGAAAAATGGCAAGTAAAACAATACCCAGCTATAGTGTTACCAACCTGGGGATGAGAGCATTAGTCCAGGGGATATTTGACTCTCCCAGAGTATTTTATGTAACAGTGCATCACAAAACTAAATGGCATTAGCAAGTAATCCCTTTTTGCCATGTCAAAGAGTAACAATGCTTCTGTACTTTTCTCACACACAAGTAATGACTGACAGAAGGGAGGAGGTGAGCAAGTCTTGGGGTTACTCACAGATAAGCCTGTCCTGGAATATGGGAGCCTTATCTTCAGTCCTGGCTGCCTTTCTAGTCCAGAACCCAAACTGCCCACTCCCATGGGATTCCAATGGTTCCAGAAAGGCGGAAGAGAATTCATGCAAGCAGATCTCAGAGATTTATGTCTGGAGAGGGAGTCTGTGGCTAGGAGGGGACCTGGTCTGTGCCCCTGGCACAGCAATGGTCACCACTGGAAGGAGTAAAGGAAAGTCTGAGTCAGCAAGTAGAGGGACTGAACCCAAGTGCTGTGGACAGTGGCTGCGGGGAGACAGGGTAGGTAATAGGCCTGGGCCATGGCAGGGTGTGAGGAACTTATAAGAGCTGGCATCTCTACTGGCCTGGACCAGGCTGCTGGCCTGGTGGGACTAGATGTGGGACAGCCTTGTTGTTTTTGCACAACTTTCTCTGTCTTTCTATCATCTATACCCTTACCCCTCAACACATCCCTCTCCTCTGTCTTCTACTTTATCTTCCACGAGGCCCCTACACAAACTCTCCTCTGGGATTCTTTCACATTCTCCTGCCAGGAACACCTTCAAGCCTCCACCTAGCTTACAATTTAAGCTTCTTGACAATTTAAGTCTTGCTTCCTGCAGGAGGCCTTCCTTGACCACCATACCCCAGAGAGGATGCTTGCACTAAACTGGAAACAATCTCCTTAATCTTCCCAAAGACCCTCTGAGGGAGGTCAGAGCAGTTAACTTGCTGAAGGATCCCCAGGGATGATTAGGCAGCAGAGCCTTGACTCAAATCCTGGTCTGGGTGTTGTCCAGGATACCAGGCTGCCTCTCAGAAGCCCATGGCTGCACAGTGCTCCCAAGGCCATGGAGGGGAAGGTTACAGAGATGGAGTTAAAGTGGAGCCCCTCCAGATGTGCAAGTACAGTCTGTGCAAAAGAAGCAAAAATTTCGGTATTTTTTGAGTTTTGATGGATTGGTGGCTAGAAATCTATAGATAATATTTTCAAAATTGTGAGTTGGAACAGAAGATATTCTGACCAGGGAAGGACATAATACCAACTATGCAAGCACAAACCCACATCCTCTCCAGGAAAGAGTAGAGGGGAAGGCTCTATTAATCGTCAATAATTCATTGACTGTTTGCTATAGGTTTGGTGCTAGTGGGTAAGTGCTTAACTGAAGTTACTTCATTTAATCCTCATTACAACTCTATAGGGTAGGTGATAACCCCCATTTGAGGACTACATAAAAGTGAGTACTTAAAAAAATCTATACAACATACTTTATAAGCAGCAATAAGTACTGAGATCCTAAACTCTCATGTCCCAATATACCCTTTATCTCAGAGCAAAATTCCTAAAAGCCCAAAGTGTTATTTGACACCTCCAGCAGGCTTAGGCCAAGTATGGACTATCTGCCTAGACTTGGTGTCCATTCCAGGTACATTAATGCTCTGCTTTAGGGAGCCCTAGCCAATGCCTTCTGAGCCCATGGCTTTCTCTAAACTGAGATATATGCCTTCAGGCTGGTGAAACACCAAGTCCAAGGCGGCCCTCACACTGGTGACTCCTTAAATGTCCTTCTCAAACAAAATGTCCTCCTTCTCCTGAACCATCAGTGGTGACCTTGTAGTCCTCCAGGCTCAGCTAAAATGCCGCCTCCCATGCCAGACAGCCCTGGCTCTCCACCCTTTTTTAAACTCCTCCAGAACCCTTTCTATCAATTTCTGCACTGTTTACCCCATTCTATATACATGCTTTTTGAAGGTAAGGATCATAGCATTTGACTATTTTTCAATGCAATACCTAAGGCAGTCACTTGCTGGCTGATTTAAAGCCAAGTCTCTCCAATAGTAGAAGGCTGTGTTACCACGAGGCAGTACTTCTCGAAATATGCTCAGCAACCAGCTTGCATGAAAAAAAAAAAAGGCAAATCTCTGAGCCCTACTGAATCAGTATCTCAAGGGGTAGGACCTATTTTTGTATTCAACCATCTTCCTGGGAGTTCTTTTGCACCCTAGTGTTTGAGAACCCTGCCACAAGGGACAATGCTGGAGTCACCTTGGCCAGATCCATGTTCAAGGGCTATCAGAAGACAGGGTGTAGGGCTTTGTTGTAGAGCCCAATGAAACCTCCCATTTTGATGGGACTTCTCACTACCAAGCCTACTGAGGAAGATGAGGAGGGAAGGCTACCTGACCTCTCTTTTGTCCCCCAAATGATGCAGTGGGGATATGCTATAATTGCTGTTGATGAAAATGATACACTTAAGTCTGTAACTAATGCTAGGTTCACCCTCTCTCCTCTCCCATCTTTACTGATCTTTGTAAATTCTCCATTGTTGACCTCTTGTCATTGCATCATGAACAGAGGACAGCAGACCCACGTTTCCACTTTCCACACTGATTACAGATGAGAATGGTCCTTTCCCCTCCAACTGATGGCTCCCGTTCTATATATGAAGCCTTGACCTTTAGAAGTACCACTGACGATAGCTACTTCAATCCATACTTTCCTGTTTTTAGCGCTTGGTGAGTTCTTTGGCAAAGAGCTCTTTTCTCACAGCCCCAAATACTGGCAAGGCTGCAAAGGTGGAAGTCTCTGCCAGGGAACATGACATGTTATGGCCTCAAAAAGCACACACCTTGAAAGAGTAACTCTACCCATGGCTAATTAGAGTCATTCTTAATGAGTAAATTAGGGAGAGGATTAAACTGCTTCATCCCTTTTTCTCGGCCTCCAATTAGGCCCTTCTAGAGTTACAGGACTTTTCATAAATCACTTCTTGTTCTGGTCGATCTGTCTCTAAGCATCAACACATCACAGTTGCCTGGTATTTTTCAGCCTAGCCAATAAAAACTCCCAAGTCATCCTGGAACTTTCTGAGATGACTGAGATGCAAGAAAAATACATGGTAGTCTTTCACAAGTCATACAACTGGAGGCAAGCTGGGAGAAGGTTTGGAAGGCTGGGGGTGAAGAGGTGACCTGACCACAATTAAAGGCAAGTCCTGTCAGCAAACTCATGCCCGTTTTAGGAGAGGAATGGTTGTTTTCTCAGGCAGAAGCTGGGACCTGGAGCTGATTCCATGGGGGAAGGCTGCCCTACACACCCCACTCTCGCCAAAATAATCAACATCATGAGTGGGTCTAGAGAGAGCTCAGTTCCAGTCTCTGCTTTTCATGAACCATGGTCCCGTGGGCAATTGCCCTCACTTATTTGTGCCTGCTTCTTCATTTGTCAATGAAAAATGTACTTGAACTTTGTCTGTCTCACAAGTAAAGTACCCTGAAGATAAAGTGAGAAGAAAAGATACAAAGAACTCTATAAAGCAGTTTAAAGTTTGTGTGCACACTGCATGCCAGACACATGGCAAAGGGCCATGCATGTTATGCACCAAGTGATACGTGCATTGTATGTTTGTATCACTTTGAACCTCACTATGATTATAATTACAATGCATCAATAAACATATTTAAAAAAACAATTCTCATAGCAGCCCTTTGAGGGAAGCATTATTATTTCCACTTTGTAAAGGAGGAAACCAAAGTTCATTATTATTCTTAATATTTCCTGAAAGTTAAAAAAAAATAGACAAAATAATAGGATAACAGGTCCCCCTGAAAACTCAGAGACCTGTTCAAAATGAGATGTGCTATTCCTAAGGAGCTGTGAGGTGAGTTTGTCTAAGATGAGGGGAGGTTAAGAAAGCAGTTTGATTCTCTTCCATGGTAATAGCAATCTATTAACAGGGGTTGTGAGAAGCATGTGATATACTCAGGATTCTATAGCCACGTGTTAGAGAAGGAGAATGATGGATTAGCAGCAAGACAGGGTCCATTCAATCAGCTTATTTTGATTCTAGAAATTACTCCTGATTGATGTGATCAAACTCTCGGTCACTACCATCATAAATAGGATGTGTTTACTGAGTACTTACTGTGGGTAAATGGGTTTTTCCTATACACATACAGGAAGAGGTTAAAAACAGAAACAAAGTTTGTGTCTGGCCAGGTTGGGTGGAACACACCTGTAATCCCAGCTACTCGGAAGGCAGAGACAGAGACAGGAGGAACCCAAGTTTGAGGCCAATCTGGACAATTTAGCAAGACCTTGTCTCAAGGGAAAAAAAATACATATATGTGTGTGTGTGTGTGTGTGTGTGTGTGTGTGTGTGTGTGTGTGTGGCATGAACCATATATATATATATATGCCAAAGGCTAGGGATGTAGCTCAGTATTTGTCTAACAACCATCATGAGGGCCTAGGTTCACACCCCAGTATTGAGGGGGAAAAAGTTGTGCCTACCTTTAGATGTATACAACTGGTTTGGGGAGATAAGACATTTGTGCATATGAATCTAAATAGCTAAACATGCTGTCCATGGTGGATGCTGAGTGAGAAGAGGAATATACAGACAATAGAGAGGCCTGGATGAATGGAAAGGTTCATGGGAGAGGCAGGATGTAGAGGAGTGGTGGGAGGTCAGGACGGCTAGAGAAGCAAGGCTGGGTCATCCTAGGTAAAGGGAGTCAGCAGGATCCACCCACCAGAGTTTCCAGAAAGCAGGCAGTGAGATTGAAGTAGGCAGGTTGAAATCCAACAAAGGAGCAAGAAGAGACTGACATCTAATTTTACAAACCATGAATGGTGCCAAAACTTCAGGATAGGGTGACAAAAGCAGGGAAGGTCTTTGAGTCTATTTGTAAAACTTTCACAAGTGATTCATTTCAAATAAAAACCTAAATGGCTATCCTACTATAATCTGCTGCTCCTGTTACTATCTAAAATAGTACTTGTGGGAAGTCCATTAAAATGTGCATCCCTACTCACATGGAACTTGCTACTTTACTCACAAGGAAGTTGCTTAAAAATAGGATGTCCTAGTCAGGCATGGTGGCTCACACCTGTAATCCTAGCACTTGGGAGGTTGAGACAGGAGGATCATGGATTCAAGGCCGGCCTCAGCAATTTAGCAAGACATTGTTTCAAAGTAAAAAATTAAAAGGGCTGAGGTATGTGTGTGGCTCAGAAGATCAATTAATAAATAAAAATAGGAAGCCCTATAGGTAATGAATGATTTCGATGGGCCTACACAAGACACAAGGCCAGAGAAGTTCTTATCAATAATAAAAGGAAAGACAAAAAGAGAACTATTTTCAGGGAGAAGAAATGTGTTCATTCCACAAATGACAAAGGTGGCAAGGATCCTAGCATTTGAGGTGCATGAAGACAAGAACTAACGCACATCATGCAGGATAAGGAAAAACCAACAATGGACTGGAGGGAGAATGGGCAAAGTTGTCTAAGCGGAGAATTTCTTTTTGTTGGGACATAATTAAAACTTGCTATGGAACAGTGATAGCACAGCAGCAACCTAGATGTTAATTTCAGAAGTCTAAGGGGTAGGGGATTTATATCTTTTGCATTATATCAGAGGGATGCAAATGCTCTTCAGATCTAACAGCCACTGGGGAGAAGTGACAGCATTTGGGAATCCCTGTAGAGGGTGCATGACTGGAATGTGTCTTCTGTCCTTCTCATCCCTTTCCTGCCAATTCCACTGCCTTGAGGTATTCTGGGATGACAGGAAATGTTTAAGCCCACCTGGGAAGCCAGAAAAACCCTCCAGAGACTCCTACTGTGGGTTTAAAGGACAGAGGCATCAGATGACGAAGACTTATATCATACTGGTGAGTAAATGAGCTTGTTTTTCCAGTAGGTTGGCAGTAAGTCTGAGTGTATCTATATCTGGAGGGTTCTCCCATGTTGTCTTCTCCATGTGCAAGGGAATGTCTAGAAATTTGTCCATGTTCTTAAAGACAACAGGGACAGCAGGATGTGAGGACCTCAGGGAGACAGTCAGCTCAGTCACCTGGCAGTTTTGCAAGAGAGAACTTTCCATTACTCCCTAAGGGGAAGTAGCTTAACTTTCTAACAGGTTTATAGAATCTTATAGCCATGTTCTGCAGGTGGATTTCCCCTCTTTACCTTACATAAAGGGTGCTTAGAACATACAGCATGAGACACAGTGACTCAGACACTCAGCTTGGGAAGGGTGTTATTATTCGCCAAGTCTTCTATTACAAGCAAATCCCCCTAAACATCATTTCCTTCACTTACATATTTTTTTAAAGGGAGCTGCAAGAGTTAGATATTTTCTTGCAGTTTCCTTTTCCTGACTCTGTACAGGATGAGGTAGCTGTTTACTTTAAGGCTCAAGAGTCAGCCAGCATTGTATGAAAAGCTTTCCCACAAGACAAAAAAAAAAAAAAAAAAAAAAACAGAATAAGACACACTCCTTTCTATGCCATGATGTCTAAGCAGGGAACAGTATGTGAACAGGCTTGCTCATGCGCACTTGGCCCTGCTCCTGCCTCCTGTTGCAAGAATTACTCAGCCTGGCACAGGGGGACAGAAGGAGGCTGTTTCAGAGAAGAGGGAGTCAAGAGTAATATACAAACAGAATCTACACTGGTCCTGTGTCCAATCCATTTTTGTGGCTCCCTGGGCTATTCACCCATGCATAAAATGAAATTCCCAACTTTAGTTGTGATTATCCATAAAATGGGGGAGTATTAAAACTGTCTGAAGTATGGAAGAGATTATAGCATATCTGGAAAGTTGTGAGCACATTCTCTGGGGCAGCTTAATGCAATGGTGACACTAGGAAAATGGATCAGATACTGCCTAGGCTTAGATCACAGTGTTGCTCTGATTAGCTGCCTGCTACGGGAGGAGTCAGTCTACTCTCATTCTCCATGGCCATTGCAAAGATTAATCAGTATATGGAAAAGACTTTAAAAAGGACAGGCATGTAGTAAATGCTATGTAACTGTCAGCTGCTATTACTGGCTTAAAGAAAAGATTCTACAAATATTAGCTGCTATGATGGCAGCAAGGACAGTAGTTGTTTTCAACCAGTGGCAGGAAAGGGGGAGGGTGGCACAGCAAGGGACATGCCTCCCCCAAGGATGTGCCAGGATCTGAAAATAGCACATACAACTACAGCTGAAAAGTAGATTTAATTTAGGATTTTATAGATGAAATGAAAATATGTCTATGGTTTTCATAATACAAATTGTCAAATGAAATGTATGACTACATCTTCTCAACTATCAAACATAGCTTAAAAAAGCCCCACTGAGAAACACCAAAGTTGTGGCAACCAGGAAAGATTTCTCCCCTAGTAAGAGCCCAGGCTGGGCTAGGTACTCCTTAAGGGTTCTCAACCATCAAGAGGGAGGCCCCAGGGCAGACTGAGGGTGAACCTCTAGCCTGCAGCCCCATCATGGTCTTGTCTCGGGAGAAGTGAAAGGGGCTGTGCTTCATTCTTTCAGCTACATAGATCATGTGACCTATCACCACACTTCCTGTCCTTGGGACAGCCTGCACTCACAAAGACAACAGGAAAATCAAAACTTGAGTGGCAACATAAGGATATGCAGACACTGTTCTCAAGCTCGGTTTTTATTAGAGTTAGAATTTTTTTGGAGGGCATGTCATCAATTAAAATGTTAACATCTAATAATATGGATACTTCCAAGTTCATTCTTCTCCTTTTCGCTTTATTGTAAAATATACCCACAGAAGAATATAGAATAGACATAGGTCAAGGCATAGTGGCACACATCTGTAATTCCAGTACTTGGAAGGATGAGACAAGAGGATCACGAGTTGAAGGCCAGCCTCAGCACCTTAGTGAGACCCTGTCCAAAGTGAAATAAAAAGGGCTAGGGGTGTAATTCAGTGGTTGAGTGACCCTGGGTTCAAAACCCCATGCCACCAAACAAAAACAAATGAAAAAACAATAATATAGAAAACATACATGTATATTTTAAAGAATGTTAAACCAAACAAATTTTCTTTTATTTTTATTTATTTTTTCAGTACTGGGGATTGAACTCAAGGGCTTTCTACTTTCGAGCTATACCCCCAGCCCTATTTTTTTTATTCTTTATTTTGAAACCAGGTCTCACTAAGTTGTGGAGGGCCTCACTAGGTAGCTGAGGCTGGCTGTGAACCTGGATCCTCCAGTCTCAGCCTCCCAAATGCTGGGATTACAAGCGTGTGCCACCATGCCCAGCTCAAATTTTCTTTTAACCATGACCCAGCTGGACAAATACAATAGGGCTGCTGGCCCTTGAAGACCCTTTCAAAACTCTTTGATTGCACCCCTCCTCCCTCCCACCAAGCATTACCCCCATTTGGACTTTCCTGGTCATTGCTGCCTTGATTTTCTTTGCAGTTTCATCACTTATGTATTTAACTATAAACAATATGTTCACTTTTGTCTGTCTAGGGACTTCCTATACATGGAGTCACACTGCATATTTCTTTGTTCTTTCATTCTACCACTTTTCAGTGTATTCCACCCACCTCCCTTTGTAATCACTAGCTCTTATGGCTTAGGTCTCTATTCTTAAGGGATCTCTCTTTTTCTTTTAAAAGTGATCTTTAAAAAATCCCTCATTCTTCATAAGATATCATGACCCAGCAAACAAGACTATACATCCCCTTCCCTTGGATATAAATGGTCAGCCACATTTGGGAAGCTGTGGCCAGTTCCCCACCTTTTCAACCCAAATATTATTTCCTTAAATCAAAGTGACACTTTGGGTAGATTTAAAGATCAAAGAAATACAGTCAAACCTTCCAAATGGCATCATCATATTTTTAATATTTTGTACATCTTTCTTTCCCATTAAGTCTAAATGTCCCTTTTTTATGAATTTAGGTTTTAGGTTTCACATTAACCTTTGGACAATTTGCATAGTTTTCCATGTAGCTTTTTACCTTTGTATTCTCTTAAATACATGCCTATCTGCTTGGATCAAATGGGATTTTTTTTTTTTTTTTTTGCGGTACTGGGGATTGAACTCAGGGGCATTCTACCTCTGAGCTATACCCCCAGCCCTATTTTTTATTCTTTATTTTGAAACCTAGTCTCACTAAGTTGCGGAGTGCCTCACTAGGTAGCTGAGGCTGGCCGCGAACCCGGATCCTCTGGTCTCAGCCTCCCGAATGCTGGGATTACAAGCATTCAAATGGGATTTTAACTCCCATAATTCTGCAAACTGTTAGTACTGTTTCCCACAGAGAAGGAAGAGGCATCTGAATATCAGTTTATGGTCAATTTAGTGTTATTGAAGTTCAGGAATTAACACTTTGCTCAAAGAGTTAAACAGAATCCATCCTTTCTGGGACATAGATGTACAGGAACCAGAGTTGCAGCATCCACCTATCATTTAAATGTTTGGGATGCCCTGGTTTGATTCTGTCTGTGGAATCCACAAGGTACTTACTTCCAGTGTTTACCTGGTGCCTAGGGCACAGGCTCTTTCTTGTTCCCATAGTGATGGTCTCATTTTTAACTTATTTTCCAGATTAACGTGGCTTTAAAGCAGCAGAGATCAACACCAGGCCAATGGATGAGAACCTCTGAGTGACATAAACATCCAGATCTCTCTCCAACATGGTTTGTTCCTTTTCACACAATGACATGACCCCATGGAGCCAATGTCCAGCTCCAATGGGCTCTCAACACTGCTTCTGAGGGCAGGTGGAACCAAAGGTCCCTACTCCTGTGACAGAGTCCTTCACATGTGATAAGAGTGTATCCCTGAGGGAATACCACAATGCTTACACTTCAGTTTTCTCCAACTTGTAGGAGTATGCCTACTACCTCAGCTCATTCTTCAACTTTCTAGATAATTTCTAAACTGTTTTTACACAGAATCATGCTTCATTCTCTGGTTCACCAGTGTTAGCTCTATCTCCCTAGGTAGACTATAAGTTCTTCAGACAAATATTGGGTCTTTTCCTATCCCTGGAACATCTAGTGCTAAACTGAAGATATGTATACCAAGTGCAAAGAAAAATCCTATTTGTCTGAGGTATACTGTAGCAGAACACTTCCTCACCAGCTGATGGTTCATGTTCCATATGTATAACCTCTCCTGCTACCAATTTTTTTTGTTTGTTTTGGTACTGGGGATTAAACCCAGGAGCATTCTAACTCTGAGCTACATTTCCAGCCCATTCATTCATTCATTCATTCATTCGCTTACTTTATTATGAAACAGAGTCTTGCTAAATTGCTGAGGCTAGCCTTGAACCTGCTATCCTGTCTCAGCCTCTTTAGTACTGGGATTGCAGGCATGCACCACTATGCTATTGTTTTTAACACATCAGGTTTCAGTTACTCGGCCTAATACCTCTGCACCTCAGCCACCCCATTTGCCAATCTAAATGGATCTTGCCAACCCAAGGGGTTTCCTAGTGAATTCTTTTGTGTGTTTTATAATATGAGTTGGCTTTGGTAAGGTGAACAATTCACACCTAATTTGGGGGGGGGTTGGGTGGGTTTAAAGGTCATTTCTTATTTTCAAATCTTCTTCCAATAGAGCCTACTTATATATCTTTGTGAAGTTTATCTCTAATTTATGTATCTAAAATATGCTTCCCTGGTCTCTAATATAAACTCCCAGAAAAGAACAAACCTGGAGAAATTAGACTGTGACAGTATTTCAGCACTAAGAGCAATGTGTTTCATTTGGTCTCTCTGGCATGTTTTTAGCATTGACACTGGTGAATCTAGAAAGAGCTTAATAAAGGAGGTTGGATTTAAGCTATTACTTGAAAAAGAAAAACAGGCAACAAATGGGCATGAGTTCAATAAATGGTGGCAGAAACATTGACAACAGAGATCATTTTATCCAAGCAGTCTGACCCTCAAACTTTCACTGTACAGTTCATTCCACGCTCCTTCTGGAGGAACAAGGAAGGCTGTAAACCTGCTGTGCCTGAATCCAGCCTCAGCAAGCAGGCTCAGCTCTAAGAGTAGAGCCAGGTAATGAGCTTAGTTCCCTAGCAACCTGCACACAAGTGTTCCTGATAAAATGGATTACATACTGCTGATGAATCCCATGTGAATATGGTATTGACCAAACAGAGGAGTTAATTTGTACCTCTTGCCACACTAAGGGGACTGACTGAGAAAATTCTTTTTGCCTGTGATCGGTCCTGGCATTCTCTCTGGAACATCATGATAAAACAAAATGCCCCAATGGCACCAAAAACAAATACTTCCACTGCCTATTGCTTCGGCAATACATACATACATACATACATACATATATACATACATACATACATACATACATACATACCCCCCTATCAATCAACCAACTGCCATTTTATTTAGAGCTTGGTCCCTTGGTTTGTGTTCATCAGTCCTCAGAAGCCTAATATCCCTGAGAAGGCAGACAAAATGAAGTTTCTGGAAGCCAATTAATGGGTTTGAATCCATGCTCTATCACTCTCAGCTGTGTGACCTCCCTGTGGATAACAGTCCTGTCTCATAAGGTTGGTGTGAAGATTAAATGCTTGCTATTGAGCCTGGAATACCAGGAGCACCATATACATATTTGTTAACAGTGTTACTATGGAGCTAAGGATGACCCTGAAATAGAAGACAAAGACTGGCCCACTTATATGCTCCTCTCTCTTTCCAGGCTACATCAGTACCCTTTAAAGATAAACTACCAGGGAGAAATTTTGTCCACAATGTTCTTAATTAAAACCAGTAACCACCTTTTCTCACATCGAGGAGCCAATCCCAACATGTGACCTCTCTCTGCAACAAAAAGGAGATAGATTTCAGGAGAAATTCACAGGGATCTTATGGGATGAACAAAAGTGTTCAGAGGAGCCATGAGAAGCCATTGTTCTAGTGACTCATTTGTGCTAGCCCCAGTTCAAGATGTAAGTGAGTCAGAAAGAAGAGCTACCTGATTCGTAGGGACACATGACCAAAGATGTGGCCCTGACCTTAACTAGCTGCAATTCTAAATTTGTAAATAGATTTTATAATTTTATAATTATGCAGCAATGCTGGGTACAGTAGTACACACCTACAATTCAAATATTTAGGAGGCTGGAGCAAGAGAATCATGACTTTGGGACCAATCCCTGCAACTTAGAGAGACCTGTTTCAAAATAAAATATAAAAAGGGCTGGGGGTGTAGCTCAGAGGTAGAATGCCCCTGGGTTCAATCCCCAGTACTACTACTACTACTGCTAATGATGATGATGATGATGATGATAATGATAATAATAATAATAAAGAATGACATCACAAAGTATTTGTCTTCTAGCTGGGTATAACTTCTCCCAGTCATTTCTTGTTTGCCTCACCCCTCACCAAGCACTTGAGACTAGATAGGCTAAAAAGTTGGGCCATGGCTATAGTTAAGGACAGTGGGCTTGGTTTAGGAGCTGGGTAATACATATTTTCTCTTTATGAACCTAGTATACCCAGGGGTCAAGTCTATCAACAGCAATTTCTCAATTCTGTTTCAAGAACATTTGGCCAACTAATTACATCATCATAATGAAAGAGAAGCATGGCAAAGGTCTTATTCTAGTTTGGTTACTGAAACTAGAATATTGGATATTGAAACCATTAACTGGATAAAACAAAAGCTAAAAGTTTTGGGGCCACTGTGTACTATAAATAGTGTTGCACTTTAATGAAACAACTGTAATACCTCCTGGTAGATCTTCTGATATAGGACCACTAGTCATTGAAAGCTTGTTTGACTTAGCACTATAAATCTCATGGTCATTTACAATTATAATGCAGCAATTAAAAATAAAGTGAAGCCGGGCGTGGTGGTGCATGCTTGTAATCCCAGGATTCGGGAGGCTGAGACCGGAGGATCTGGGTTCGCAGCCAGCCTCAGCTGCTTAGTGAGGCCCTCCGCAACTTGGTGAGACCCGGTTTCAAAATAAAGAATAAAAAATAGGGCTGGGGCTGTAGCTCAGAGGTAGAATACCCCGGAGTTCCATCCCCAGTACTGCAAAAAATAAAAAATAAAAAATAAAAATAAAGTGAGCTTGAATTTGCAATTCTGATACAGAATGATAACATTTTGTGAACATGATCATAAAGTCTTTGATCAAGATAGGACCATTTACTGAATTGAGCTTTGAAAAAGGAACATGAAACAGAATGTGGTTCATTGACTTTATAATTTCTTCATCTCATTTGGGCATTAACAACAGATTAATCTGTAGTGGTCTTTTGTGTGGTTCCCAGTGAGCTACATGTGCACAAATCTTTAGAATCTGATTCTAGAGGGATCTTACAGATCCTGTCGTCTGCACTCCCCTGTGACCTCCTCCATCTTTGAGTATGAATGAGGAAACCAATGCCCAGAGAAATGTGTCAGGGCAGCATGAGTGGCAGAAGCTGGAGCTCAAACAGATTTCTGACTCACAGTGCCCTCTCTACCCTATCCCATGTTCCCTACAATCAATAAGGTACTCATGAACTCAGATGGCCAAATGGCTGTACCCTCACCTTGGCAAGATCTTCAAAGTGAGAGCAGTTAGGACCAGCAGGGTTATCTGAAATATCAGAGACCACTAGAACAAAAAGTTCAGAATATATGAGGAAAGCCTATTGCTTCAGCTGAGTAATTTCAATAGACAAGGTACACACTTCTCTATAAAAAGCACCATGAGACTTTCCCTGTGAAAAACATCAGACCACTATCAAAATTCATTATCTAAAAATAGACTCACTAAAAAAAAAAAAAAAAAAAGGATAAATCCTGAAATCAAATAGACGTTGAGTGTTGGGGAGAGATTGGGAGGTCTGACGTCAGCCCTTGAGGAAACTGGCTTTGTTTGGTGAACAGGCTGGATAACTTGGACCTCTGGCTTTAGATTTCAAGATGAAACTTTTTATTCAGATTGGATCATATGTATCCACTGAACTGTGGGCAAATGACACCTTAGAAGTGTGTGGGTCACTCACTACAATTAGCAAAAATCTAAGTTCTTATTTCTGATTCTGGGGATACATGGTCAGTATTTTCTAGATTTATGAAATTAGCTTTACCTTGCACAAGTCTTGCCACTTAATAGGTGCTCATTAAATATAAGACTCTCTTTCCTCTTTATCATATGCTGCCTTTATTCCAAGTTACTGTTTGCCATATATTATGTCATCTCATTCCTGGAACACATCAGTCCCTGTCCCAGTCATCTCTCAATGTCACTTAAAAAGGTTCTAGCATGGAGCTGATTCACATGATCAACAGAGTGGTATCAAATCCCAGTCACATTCTCTATCTTAGGCCTCGATAGCTGTTAGCAGTTAACCCAAAGTTTCAACACATGCTTTTACCTATCAGCAGTCCCATGTGCTAGTGATCTAACCAACTTAAAGGCCACACTCATCCAGAATATGAGAAATGCAAATTTGAATCTGCTTTCAAAATTCCATTTCTACTCAACTTTCAGGAATATGCCCATTTTAATGGAAACCTTCTATGGAGGGAGATAAAAATCATCAAGACTCATGCCAGTCTCTCACAGTTGAGGTGGTTTTAAACTTTTTTTTTCAAGGTGAAATCCTTTCTTCAAATGTTATCTTCCTTGGAATACTAACACGTGAAGCATGGAGATCTGGGGCTGCTCTTCCAGACAGAGAAGGAGGAGCATGGTGGTCCTTCTGCAGTAGTGCATACAGGGTCTGTGTTTACCATGCATGCCCTCATCCCTCTTCCTCCTCGGGACCACAGAGCTTATCCTCCCAAGACTGCCCACAGGCCATCCCATCAGTCTCCTTCTGCCCTGCAGTGAACTAAGGCCACAGGCCTCACTGAGATGTGTCAGTTGGCTGATTGGAACACATAGAATTGCTGTCCGGCCCACTATCAGGCAGGGATGGTCTTGAGCAGCCAAGAGATAGAGTTTCCCAGAGTCTGACTCCCTGGGATAACTGATTCTGCCAACATGAAGCTGGCATCTCATTCCACTGGCATCTGTTAAAAATTACTGAAGCAAATTTGATTTGAAACCTATTATTGGCAAGTGTATGGATTCCTTGGTGGCTGCCCGACCCACAAACCCTCTCATGGTATTGAACATCTCTGCTCTTGGAGGCACTTGCCAAATCAGGTCAGAACCCCTTCTAGATGTGCTTCTGTTCCCACAGACTACGTGGTCGGTAGAAAAGTGGCTCAACTGCTACTTGCCTTCTCAGCTCTTTCAGATTTACCTCCCAGAGGCATGTCTATTAATAAAAAAAAAAAAATCTACCAATGGCCTAATTTTTTACTTTGGTTTTGTGTTAGGGTTTGCTGGTTTTCAGCGTTAACAGTCAAACATTGGAGTTCCTTGAAATTACTCTTCTTCTCCTGTGTTGTTAGCACTCCTTCTTGGCTATTCTCCCCAAGCTCCCACAGATGATTAAATTGCAGTTGACAAATGTCTCTAGTTGCTTTTTAAGGATTTTCCATGCTGCATTTCCCCCAGGGCAGGGAGGGAGGCTGGCCAAGGGAGATCCTGTAGAAAGGAGTCCAGCCCCTGTGTCCTTCACAGCAAAGCCCTCCAGGATTTGGCTTCCCAGGCCTGGCAGGAAATGCCAGAGGGTGGGGGATGGGCACCACTGTTTGGAACTTTTAAAGAGGACAAATCACGGTGGAATTAGTCAAGATAGGTTTTGTGGGATCTAGTTGAAGGGGATAGTTTCGCAATGGGGATCATAAAATACAAATACACAGAATCTAAAAATGCCTGGGAATTTTATTTCCTGTAACTACAACAACAAACACAAAACAAATCTACCTCTCAGTGTCTTTCTAACAGCCAGTGGATGAATGGAAAGCTGGGACAGACAATTCTGAAGTCATTTCTCTGGCTGAGTTCAGACCTAGATCAAGCCTCACTTTCAGAGCCTAGCAGGTGCCTTAGCATAGTGAAGCGGACTCAGGGCACTACTGGCCCTCTCTCTACCAATCAGTATCTGATCTTGCAGGGGCAGGAAATTCTTTCCTTATTTTCCAAATACACTCCCTTTCTTCCTTTCCTTTCCCTGTTTCATTTCCTTGGAAGAAGCAAGACACTGGAGTGGTGAGTTCCAGCATTGGAAAAATAGTGAAAATGAGATTCAGAAATAATTTCTAGGTTTCATCACCTATCAGTTGGCCTCTACCCTGTTTCAAATGCTACCCAGCCTTCAAAAGGACCTACCTTTGCCAGGAAGCTTCCCTATCTTCTACAGAACTTTAAATGTATCTCTACATGGCTCCATTGAGGAGCTACTATGCTGTAGAATAGCAGTTTACTGACTAGCAGGGAGATAGACATGTAATTTCTGTGAATTTAGGGGAAGAATGTTTTTAGCTTTGTAGCTTCAGAGTCTTATATAAGATATGCTCAGTAGATACTTGTATATTCATTGAAATAATTATAGGCCATAACTGTTTTCTTTCTTTCCTTTTTTTCTTCTATTACTGGAAATTGAACCCAGGGATATCTACCTCTAAGCTACATCCCCAGCCCTTCTTCTTCTTTTTTTTTTTTTAATGGTCTAAGTTGTTGAGGTTGGCCTCAAACCTGAGATCCTCCTGCCTCAGCCTCCCAAGTACTGGGATTACAGGCATGTACCATCATGCCTATTCATAACTGTCTTCTTAAGCAAGAAACAACCATATATGTGTGAGAGAAAAAAATAAATAAAACACTACTGACAATAGCTTAGTGGCCTCCATTTAAAAGTCATCTGGCAGTTTTCGATATGAAAATTTTAGTTTGCCATCCATATCAATAGATATAATTCTTTATGGCTATGCCAGTTTTGAGGAGCATAATGCCTTTCTAAAATAAAAATTGGTCCAGGGCTTTTTAGGACCTGGGCTGAAAAGCTGGCTACTCCATCTTATCACTTTTTCTGGACCCTACATAGGGGCTTTCTAGAGTTTTTATTGTTGCTCTTTGTTTGTGGTATGGGGACTGAACCCAAGCACACTCTACCACTGAGCTACCACCCCCTTCCTTTTTAATTTTGAGATAAGGTCTATGTTGTTGAGGCTGGTCTCGAACTTGCTATTCTCCTACCTCAGCCTTCCAAGTCACTGGGATTACAGGCATGTGCCATGGTGCTGAGTCTGTGTCTTATATTTTAGCAGTTAGTTAATAATACAGTTTTGAAGATTTCTTCTCTTGATTCAGGTTACTCTAAACTCCCAAAGAACACACAGCACAGTGGGGACTCAAGTCAAACACACTGATTTGAATTCAACTGAAATGGAAGTTATTGACTTAGGCCTGTCTGCCCTTCCCCACTACCTCAAGAAAGGTGGAGCCATTTCACTTGCTTTTTGTCCTTCCAAAGCACATCAGTTAAGGACTGGTAGGCTTACTACCTAGAACTCTAAATCACTCTTTCACTGTAATGTGGTCATTCAGTGGGCTGCCGTGACCACACCATCTCAAGACTGGGATCGATGCCAAGTAGTCTGCACAAATCATCACCACTGGTGGTATGTTAACTCTGGGACCCTCATTTTACACACTTCTAAGTCATACCAGGTAACTGCTACAGCCTAAAGTGCTGTGTAACCTATCAGAAAGTTTCCAAAGCAATGTTAAAAAAGAGCTATTTCTTCCTACGCACTGAAAACTAAGGTTCACCTAAAAATAATTAAACCCAACTTAACATTCTTGCCACTTTGTATGTCATAATTAAACAAGAATGAAAGAAATCTTAATAGGATTGCAATCAGGGCTTTGTGTTCTGAATCATGGCTTAAGAGTCTTAGTCAAAACTAGGTTAATGGTGGCAGAAGAAATGGACTTTTCTTTTTTAAGAAAAAAATGAAACTTTCAAGACTAAATGACAGTTACTGAATTTAGACCCTACTTCTATCCCAAATCCAATCAAAATCCTCCCACCCTTCAAAACCTGGATTGAGTCCCTGTCCTCCAGTAGACCCAAAGAACACCCTTCCTCTGAGTCCTGTTAGTTTGAATGCCCTAATTCAATTCAATGCTGTTTGGTGCAGAAGCTAGTATAATCTCCCAATTCTCTTTTCAGTAACCATTCCATCCAAGAAAGATCTTCCTTTTTGCTGATAACTCATACCTACCGCCTACCTAAGTCCGGTGAATAATAGCCACGACTACTGGTCATCACTGAAAAAGTCAGTTTTTAAAAGCTAATTATATTATTTTTCATAAGTTTCCCTCTGTGAGTAGATCATGGTTTTTCAGAGAGATTATGATTCACTTTTAAAAATTAGATGAAGCCAGGTGCAGTGGCACATATCTGTAATCCTAATATTTGGGAGGCTGAGACAGGAGGATCACAGGTTGGAGGACAGCAACTTAACAAGACACTGTTTCAAAATAAACATTGTGTAGCTCAGAGGTAAAATGCCCCTGGGTTCAATCTCCAGCATTAAGCCTCACATAAAAGTAGATGAATGCACACATGCTCTGTAAAGCAAGGTGTTCTACTGAGTAGTGGTAGCCTGGGAGAGGAGGTGCGAACATGCTTCTGTAATAGCTACCTGGCACTGGCCTGAAGAAAGAGTCAGTAAGTTTCTAAGTTGCAATTTCTTTTCTTCCCATCCTCACCTTCCAGTCACCCAGGCCCCCAAATCCATGTTGATTTGATTGCTATTCTGCCATATATGAAATGCATGGTGTCATTCAATACTGCCCAATATCATTTATTTTTACCAAGCTGCCACACCAGTAGGAATCATGCATAGAAGAGACACTGTTGACACTGAAGACATCCATCCCTTCTCATTCACTGAGGTGACCTTCAACTGTGGCTTCTCACGATCCACCATGGGCAGGGGCTCCAGAGTCCTCATGGGTAGTCAGATTCCTCCTAAGATCTGGACCTTTTGGCAGATCTTTGTTCAAAGAAAGAATGCCAGTGTGGCTTCCTGCCTATGCAGCCACCTCAGGCAGTGAGAAAGATGTACCTATAGGGGAAGTGAAAGTGGGAGAGTTTCCTTGCAGAGGGGACATTGACTGAGGCACAAGAAAGTAGGGAGGTGATATCAGACAGAGTGAGGCTCCACTGGAGTGGAGTCCCAGAGGCCCGATGAGACACGAGGTCTGACTCTGCCAATCTGGGGTATTTACATGGGCAAAATACCTTCATTTAACTGGGTACAGTGGCCCATGCCTATAATCCCAACTACCCCGGAGGTTAAGGCAGGAAGATCACAAATTTGAGGCCAACCTAGGCAACTTAATGAGACCCTGTATGAAGACAAAATGAAATGAAATCAAATGGAGGGTTAGGGTTATAACCCAGGGATAGAGCGCCCCTGGGCTCAATCCCCAGTATTCCTCTCCCCCATACACAGACTTTACTTCTTCGAAACTCATTTTTTTCACTGGAACAAAAAGAAGAGTAAAAGAGATGTTTTTTTTCAAAAGAGTATCCAAGCCTCTGGTTCTGAGAGTGAGCACCTATATCAGGTGGTAGGTACCATGAAAGATCAAGATATATAGGATCTATTTCTCATAAGTCTAGAACTAGACTCCTGAGGAGAAAAGAAGAAAATTACCTCTACCACTGAGATTCTACTTCGGTCCTGGACTCAGGGTTTATAAGCATACATACACTCACACTAACCCATAAATGTTATGCATTACACACACATCAAAACACCAGGATAGCCAGTATGTCTTGTAGATCAATTCTTATTCAATAGGGTCTCTGAGGAAGGTTTCATAGACAAAGAAATGTAAGTAGCAGTGAAGGATAAGCAGAATTACTGAGATTTTTCAGAAGGCATTCCTTATTATCTTAAGAGATCAAGGGATAAGAAAAATTCCACTAGAGCAGTATTTCTCAATGTGGAATAGGTGTGTGCACGGGAGGTGGGGTGGATCAAGTAAGCTGGGAAATAGTAGATTAAACATTAGTACAAAAGTAATCCTTTTTTTGTTGTTTGTTTTTACTTCAGAGACTCCAATAAGCAAGTGTGTATTGAGACTCTCCAAGAATTGCAGAAATGGTCAGAATTGCAGTGTCCCAACCCATGGATCACAATACCCCTCATTCTAACAGGACGTAAGTGATTAGGGTACCAAACAGACTATGAAGACCCTGAGGTGAGGGACAGCATCCTGTTCACCAGTGTATCTCCTGCACCTGGCACAGCAGCAAACACTGGGGAGAGATCCAATAAAATAGAATTAAAATTTGCTGAATGAACAAATAGGTAATTGCTGAGAATTCTAAGTGGAAAGATTGGTACTTGTAACAACGTGGTGGCAAGAGTAGGCCAAGGAGCCAGAAAGTACTTCCCCAAGTTGCTGCCCTGCACTGTCTGTGTTCCAAATGAGCACAGGTAGGGGTTTTGGGTGAGGTTGCCATTGCCTTCTAAAGAAGCTGAACACAACAAATCCATAACAAATCCTAGAAGACTTTAACCCCCACAAAAGTATAATAAAATTGGAGCTTTGTGAAGAATGGGTGCATTTCTTTTCTTTATTAAGAATAAATAACAAATCAGAGGCCAGACTCTACAGAGTAGATACAATCTTCATTTCTTTACTGCCACCTTCTGGTTCCTAGGTACCTACAGGGTAAAATTTTAAAACGCCTTATGTTTGTATTTCACTGTGGAATTTTAAGCAATTGTTTACATGCATTACCTCCTATGACATTACACAAGTTAGAAGTGATTAGGATGGCCTTTACTCTTTTCTTTTTTTTTTTTTAACTTTTTTTTTTTTTTCGGTACTGGGGATTGAACTCAGTGGCATTCTACCTCTGAGCTACACCCCCAGCCCTATTTTTTATTCTTTATTTTGAAACCAAGTCTCACTAAGTTGCGGAGTGCCTCACTAGGTAGCTGAGGCTGGCCGCGAACCCGGATCCTCAGGTCTCAGCCTCCCGAATGCTGGGATTACAAGCGTACGCCACCACGCCCGGCTCTACTCTTTTCTTTTGATCTGAAAGCAACATAGAAATTAAGCGATTTGACCAGTGATAGAAAGTTAAGAGCAAAGCAAGGATATACCATGCCTGTTGGTTTTTCCAATGAGCAAACACAGGATTTAGCCATCTGACTTTGTACATCTACATCTGCAAAGGGTTCTACTGCTCTCTCATCCCTTCACAGGCACAACCTTAAATGGAAAATCCCAGGCCATTCAACAAGAAGACAGTGTTCAAATAGACCCTGATTTCTTCAAGGGTAAAATCCATTCCTGTTTTACAAAATCTTTGAGAGAAGAATGTAGAAGGTCTAAAATTCATATTTTATCAGATAGTCAAGAGGTCATAAGGTCCTACAGTACTACCCCAAGAGGGCAGTCAGCCATATTCTTTGCAAACATACCTTGGTCTGGAAGCAGCAGTAGAGCTGGGTTAAATACGGGTGTTTCCGTGCCAAAGCCAAAATCCTCTTCTCTGTCATGGTGCAATCCACGTCATCATCCTGAAGGATGACGTCCTTCTTTAAGACCTTCACGGCATAAACTTCGTCTTTGCCCTTGAGTTCTGCCAACATGACCTGTAATCAATCAAAATCATCCCCATCATCTATCAAAGGAGGAAACATGAGTTAATACCAAACATTTTAGAAACCAATTCATTTTTTCCTTCAATTTTAAATGTTATAACAGTATTAAAAGGTATTTAGGGGCTAGGAGTATAGCTCAGTGGTATAGTCCTTGCCTAGCAAATGCAAGGCCCTGAGTTCAATTTCCAGCAACACACACGCGCACACACACACACACACACACACACACACACACACACACAAAGTGAAATAATGTTTAGGGAAAATATCCATTTTAATATAGTTACTATAACCTATCCATTTATTTTTAATCACTGGTACAGTACCCAGGCAAAGAAAAAAGAAGCTCAATTCACTTCTGTTAGTGAATCACTTCTGTTAAGTGATCATTTATATGTTCACATATACTTGTAACAATTGCAATTATACTATCGCCAGGTCTTCATCATTAGCATGATTACTGATACTCAGCTCAAAGCAAATGTATTTATAGTTTATTTAGCTATCTCCCTCACATTAAAATTTTAAGTTATAGCTAATTAAGTATTAAATAAATTGTAATATTTTTGTACATCCTTAAGAGAAATTCTCAGAAGTAGATTAAGAGCTAAACATTTCCCACATTTTCTAATTTTCGAAAAGGATGTACAATATAATGTGCCACTAGCCATGTAGAAGTATTCTGTTTCATGGTGACTTATCAATATTGTATGCTATCATTTAAAGTGTGTTTGTGTATGTGTGTTGTGGTACTGGGGATTGAACCCAGGGACAGTGTGCCTCTGAGCTACACTTCCAGCCCTATTTTATTTTTTTGTTTAGAAACAGGGCTTGCTAGGTTGCTGAGAGTCTCACTACATTGCTGAGGCTGTCCTTGAACCTGAGATCCTCCTGTCTCAGCCTCCCAAGTATTGGGATTACCGGTTGTGCCACCACACTCAGCTTAAAATTATTATTTTGCTTAATAGGTAGGAAACATTACCTCAATACAATTTTAACTTGAAATAAAACTTTTAAAACATTTGGTTTCTAACTATTTCTTTTGGGGTAAATTCTTTATCTAACTATTTCTTTTGGGGTAAATTCTTAAAGTTATTTGCTATCTTATGTTATTTCTTACAAATGTGTATACATATTATATAAAGACATTATCCCTTTGCTTTCTACAAAAGTTTTTGTAAGTGTATTTTTTAATTTTCTACTATTTTTTATTGAACAGCATTGTTCATCTTTATGTAGTTAAGTCTCTCTTTGTATGTCATTAGGGTTTCTTTTACAGCTTTATACCTGGAAATATGATTCCTTATCCAGAGGGCTAATTAATAGGTCTATTTTATTGAAGCTTTCTATCATCAGATATTTTTATATTCGCTTGCCTACAAATGTCACAAGCCTTTCTCTTTTTAAATATCTAACTTGGAAGTACAGTATTCCAATGTTAGTTGTCAAAGCTAAAGAGCAGCAACTCAGAAACTTAATAAGGGAATCTGTGATCTTAACCTGAAGACTTTTCACCACCCACACAAAATACAAACTTTAAAAGTGACTCAAACCTTGGTGATTGTTCCTAAGAAACAACCTTAGAGCTCCAGAGCCATCAGAGTCCCCATCCTGCCTACACCATATGAAAGTCTGAAAATTCTGAGCGTGGATCTTGTTCAAAATTAAACCCAGTCCTGCTCCCAGCCTAGAGTCAAGCCTGAGCCAAAGACTTGGGGTCTGTTTTTTATTTAGCCAGTCTCTAAAGAATGTGATTGCTTCAGCGGTTGCCATTTAAGTGAACTCTAGTCACCCTGCTGCCAGGTGATCTCAGGATGAGATAGAGGTAGGTGAGATGGCTGGAAAGCAGGCCCTGTGCCCTGGGGCTTCCCAGAGCCCTTCCCTTTTGAAAGCAGTGGAATGGGCCTGCAGCTTGGTCTACAGGCTTCTGTTTTCCAGAGCCTAGGACATGTGAGGGCATGTGACTCCAGGAGCTACCTGGTCCCCAGAGTCCGGTCTCTCTGCTCCCGAAGATCCCAGAAAGGCAATTCCCATTGATCTCAGGCATGACTTTGAGAAGAGCAAAGGTATAATCAAGAGTTGGGGTTGAAATGCTAACCAGCTTCCTAGGCTATTGGTCCCTCCATCTTTCTTACAAAAAAACAGGGACCATTTTTGCCTGTCGCCAGCCATCAGAATGGTGGCTGATCTCCATCCATGCTTTACTGAGCACACTGAAAGTGGGGAGCCGAATATGGAGAATGGTCCCAAGGGCAGAGACCCTGATCTAAGACATGAGATAATTATTTGATGCTTTTGTCAGATTTAGTAAATGCCAGAAAAATCAGTTACATAATATTTAACTTCCAAAGTCTACAAGGTAGTATTTGTTGTGAACTCTAAGTTCACATAGGACAGACTCCAGAGTTCCTGTTCAAACTCTTCATAATGAAATAACAGAATTTCAGATGGATCTCTGAAGGAAGGAAGAAATATATTGATACTATTCTTGATGGTGGAATGCTGAGTACATGAAAAGCCCTTTAAACTTTTCAAAGTGCTTCTGCACCCATTCTCTCAATGTGATTCTTGCCCTCACTTGACAAATGAGAAAAACTGAGTCCTAAAGAGGCACAATGACTGCATGAAAATCCCCCAGTCAATTAACAATAGAATCAGGGCTCCTATCTGCTTGGCTTCAGCCAGTTTGCATTCAACAAAGAGGGAACAGGCCAAGCTGAAATGTTCCTCACTGAGTCTTAGATCAAACTAATGAGGCAATGCCAAGGAGTTGCGAAAATCAGCAGTGCCACACACCTTGCCAAAGCTGCCTTTGCCCAACACCTTGATAAAGTTGAACTCATCCAGGCCCAAGCGCTTGGCCTGGCCTTGCCGGACTTCACCATTCTCGCCAGGGCTGGCCAGCTGGCCGTCAGTGGATGATGATGCCCGGTGCTCCTCCCCTCGGTTATCAAATGACAAGGCTTTCCGGATGTTGTTTTCGAGTTCTTTTAGTTCTAGGGTCAAAGGGTAAGAAGAGGTTGTATTAGTGCACACCTCGTGAACCCTTCCCAAGATGACTCAATGCTCAGAATGCCCTTGAGGAGCCCTTGATCCTCTTTCAGTGCTTCATGGCAACAATTCAGGGTGGCATTCCTTCGTACGTTTCCTTGTTTGTCCAGCACACTTTCATTGGCACCTAAAGCATAGCAGAACCTCATTATGCAAAGAAGAGGAAGACACAGACCACTCACTTGCTAGTAAATTCTTCAGGTTACGCCTAGGCTGGCCACCTCTCTGAAAGCCCCTTTTGGCTAATAGCCAAGGCCATGATTCTAGGAGTAGCACAAGAACCCCAGCCTTGTCTGGAACTGTGCAGCTCCAAGTTCTCTTTGAAGATTAGAACTAATCAAGAACCACCATCATGGTCATCCTTGGTGATAGGACTATTTCATCAGCGGGGACAAAGAAGTCTTTGCCTTCTAAAGGTCTTTACCTGGTTTTGATGCTGGGTTTTCACTAAATACTTGTCCCACCCAAGGATATCTAACAAAATAAGCAATGGGGCTTATCATTAACAGAAGAATCTCCTCCATCAGTGACATGTGGCAAAGTTATCTCCCACGGAGCAGAAATTCCTTGGTACAATTACACAACTATGAGACAGTCTTCTGCCCCTTCAGAGTATGTGACCTGCATTACCTGAGTGATCCTTTGACCTTTTTTATTTGAAGAAGCTTTATAGTTGGCTATTCATTCATGAATACACACATTAGTCTGTACAGAAATAGAGAGCTTGAGTATAATTCAATTTTAAAAGATGCTCATGAATATCTAGTATTACTACAGGGGAATAGAGACTACCCCTGGAAATTCAATTCAGGTGTGAATGACCCAGTGCCACGTCATAGAAAGATCTTCAGCTTCTTTTCAAAAGTACTGAGGCCATGGAGGTCCCTTCAGAGAAGTGGGAGATCATCTTCTTGAGTCTAGATTGCCTCTGGGATGCATTGGACATTTGTATTATAGGGTGAAGTGGTGGAGACAGCTTCTGAGTCTATAGATACCCCACATACCCATTTGGTAGTGACCTACCTGGCATTCATATTCACTCATAACTAAGGACAACTTTTAGCCTTGCCATAGAGCCAAAAGTCTCAGCCATTGTATGGGACTTAGAAGGCAGAACTTAGATGTTTGGAGACACCAAAACTTGAAGAAAATGCCTTTGTATTCTTATAATGGAGGAATGAGAACCATGCTTATTTCTGTAACAATGACATGTCTTGCTAAGAGGGCTTTCCCATCTATTTTTGCCCACATCCCTGTTGGCAAGTGATGATGCCTGACACTGGTTGGTCCCTCTGGATGAACAGAGCCCCTAAGAGACACTGTGTCCTTCTTGGGGCTAGATGGTGTGCCTGACACCACTAGGCCTAAAACCGTGGTACTCTCTCACTTGAGATCTCTCCCTTGAGATCTCTTTACCATATGACCCTGTCTCCTTGAAGACTCCAGAGGATGTTCCAGCACTTGAAAGGGAAACATGAAAAGACTCATGCTGGTCCAGATAATTCCTACAAGTCTCAAGGTACCAGAGTACCAGCAGATTACTTATCAAATCTCTTTTGGAATGGAGACTTAGAAAATTATTCAGCAGCAACATGAAGAGGAACAGAAGGGCTGGGTCACAGCTGGGAGCAGTGGCTCATACCAGTAGCTCTAGTACCTGGGAATCTGAGACAAGAGGATTGCATGTTCAAGGCCAGCCTCAGCAACTTAGCAAGACCCTCAGCCCTAAGCAAGATCCTGTTGCAAAATACAGAATAAAAAGGGATGGGGGTATATGCCAGAGGTAGAATGCCCACTAGGATCAATCCTCAGTACTGCTATCTCTACTACTACTGCTGCTGCTGCTACTACTACTACTACTACTACTACTAATAATAATAATAATAATAACAATGATGATTATGATAAAAAGTTTCATTTAAAAAAAGAAGGGTTGGGTCACAAGAGATGACCCCTATGGTGGACTAGATGGCACAGGAGGGGCACAGACCCATCCTTACCACCAGTGTAGCTCTTGACATGGGGAAAAATCTTCTAACTCTTTGATCCTATAACCTGGGGATAGTAATGGAACACCAGTGGAACACCAGTGTGAACAGAAAATTAGAAACATGACTGCAACTTGGGCAGCAGAAAACCAGGCACTACTGTGTAGCAAAAAATCATTCCTCATCTGCAGGTGTTCTCAGGTCAACAGAATAGAATAGAAGACTTTAAATGTGTAAGTTCCTGTTCAGCCTCAGCCTTCTCAGATGCCTGCAAAGTTATTATCATGGATATTACACCTGCAGAACCTATGACTTAAGGCATATGTAGACAGAAAGAGGCATCAGAGCTGAGCTGAAGTGGGGAATGAGGCTGAGTGCCTTGTGCTTCCTCCTCCCCACTTCTCCTCTCAGACTCTTCTCTAACTTCAGCTCTCAACCCCACCCACCCACTGACTAGGATAGGCAATGTCCTCTTATGCCTCTCCAATTTGGCCTGATCTCAGATGTTGGGTATTAGAGTCCAGGAGAAGGCTGCCAAACTCAGTGTAATCAAGTGCACAACAGGTCTAGGATCAGAAGCTAGGGTGAATGGTCTGAGAAGAAGTGGGACCCATTCCTCCTCTATGCCTGGAATCAGGGGAAAGGCATGGAAATAAGGAACAGTAACAGCACACACATGCCTGCTCTTGCCCTGGCCTGGATGGACATTGAGGCGAGCATGACAGTCTAGTGCCCAGCCCTCAAGGCCTTGTAGAGTGAAAGAACAGCGATGACATCAATACAGAAAAGGTGCAGGAGGACCTTCCAGACCTGCTAGCTGTTTCAGCTCACAGGCCATTCTCAAGGAGAGACCACAAACTTCCAATGACAGACCTTGGGGGAGGGGGGAAAAGCGAGGGTCTCACCCTGGTCACAAGGGGAGGTAGGTGCTGACTTGGACCGATCTTCTTCAGATGGGGAGCTTCCGGAAGCAGGCTGCGGGGACTCGGCACCAGCGACAAGCTAGAGAGAAGGAAGAAGAAGAGACATCCGAAAGGAGCATTGTGAGTTTCCCTGAGGACAAAAGCCTCGAGGTGCTGACCCAAGAGCTTAAGAGCCTCTGGCGCACACCAGTGCTTGCTGAATTGATATTCCGAGAGCACAGACCCAAGGTTTCATTTGCCAATTAAAGGGAAGAAAATGAAAGACTTCAGCTTGTTCAATTTTTATTCTATCTAAATGCAACGGGCCCCTCTAAGCAAAGCTCACCCTACCTTTTCAATAAAGCCTCCCTCTGCCTGTCCAAGAATAAACCTTTTCTCACACACAGCAATATGGCACTGGCTATCTCTACCTTTTGGCATTTATTCATTATCTTCTTCAGCTTTATATTATTAATAACATCTTCATATAAATAGTATAGGATTCTCTACTCGGGCAGACTACTTTTACTTTGAAGGTAAGATTCTATCTAGTACTTTCATTGCTCCTAGTAACTTGCACAAAATAATACACATAATAGATGCTCAATAAATATTTTCAAATGTATCCAGATCTATTGGAAAATTTTAATGGGACATCTGCAGTGAAGTTTGTTTCTTGGCATAGCACTGGCATACTCACTTAAAGTCACTGCTAAGCCAAAAGTTTGGATAGAGCAACCACAAGCACTCCTGCTTCCTCTTCTCCTGGCCTACCCACTGTGTGCACGTGACCTTTCTGGCAAAATGAGGGGAACTGAACTCCAGCGAGTCTCAGGTTCCTACAACAACCTTTTAGCTCCTGATCAAGGGCACTCCTCTTCCATCCTTCAGTCTACCTTAGGCTATAATTGTTTTGTTTTATTTTCCAAATTTTTGAATCAGATGTACCTCCGCAATAAACATATAAGTACCACAGCCCTTTAGCCTTGACTCTGCCCCTTCTTCAATTTCTCCATGTTCCCACCAGGTTCACCCAAACACAAGTCAGCCAATGCCTCATCACTAGCATTACATCCCATGCAAAAAGAGAAAAAAGGGTGGGTGTTGAGTTTTCTTCTAATGGCTTCATGACATGAAAGAGTCTGTCTTACTTCATTTCTAGCAGGGAAAGAACCTACATCTGGGAAGGGCTCTCTCTCAGGCTCATAAATGTATCTGGCTACATTGTCACCACACAGCGTTTGGTTAGCCTTCCTCCTCAGCAGGACCCTACCGTTTTGGGGTCCTGACATTTTGCTTGCATTTCCAGTGCCTTGGATCAATGACAGAAGTCCCGCTTCTAGCGCCTGCCATGGGGATTTACAGAACCAAGAAGCACAAAATCTCACAATTAACCAAGGAGATGAAGATTTTTATTTTTCTGCAACTCTTTTCATCTTTGTTTTGAAGGGGGAACGTAGAGAAGAAAGAGACATAGAAGATGAAACTTTCCAACTCTTTCCATTCGGGAGGCACTAAGGAAAAGACACAGGCAGATTCTAAGATAAGAAAACTAGGAAACATAGGGCCCCTCAGAAGGAATTTCAGGGAAAAATTAGGGAGACTGTTTAGGAGTCGAGACTGTAGGGGGCATTTAGAATCAGACTTACTTCTCTAGTAAAGTACTTGGAAATGTTTGACCAATCCAGGACTTCTTGCCCCTGTAACATGGTTCTGATTCTCTCATAACTTACTTTTCAAATACTTACATTTTCTAGGCTAGGAGTTAGGCTAAATAAGCATTGATATAGATGCCTTTAGCCCTATTTACACCTGACGACCATGACTTACCAAAATAACACTTTAGCAACCCGATCTCCTCCTACTGACATTTGGAATGTCACATGGGTAGAAAACAGGGCTTTGGCCTCCAAAGAAAAGTCTGGATGCTTAATGCTGTGGGATACACAGCTTTGTGCTGGTACTAGCACAGATCTTGATTTGCTCCCTAGAGAAGAATGTGGCTCTAGCCCTTCATCCCCACCACAAGGACACCAGGGAAAAGTTCTGGCATTGCTTTCATGCCAGATCTAGATGCAGGTAAGTCTACTTCCTTGTCTAGGGTTGTTAGGCTTTTTCTAGAAGGAATTCCAAAATTCCCATCTCAAAGCTTATGTATCTCTGACAAACATGCCTCTTGAGGCCCACTTTGTAACACATACCCCTATCTCCCACCTCTTCTTTGGGGGCAAAAGGAGACTTTCGGGTTACCTACTTGGCCTCTTTTTTTAATTAATTCCCTTTAAGCACATGTTGCTTTGAGTAAGATGCCTCAAACCCAGGAATCTTAAGCATAACTCCAGAGCACCCCCAGGAAGGCAACAGAGATATTGATCTCAAAAGAGCTCCAGAAACACCACCAAACAGCCACTTACTTTTTTCCTCCTCTGTCCACTGTTGGTGATCTTGTCGGGGGTGACACCCAGGTCAGCCAGCACTTTGGCTATCCCTCTGGCGTCCACACCACAGTTAGGAGCGACATTGGTCTCACATCGACGGTGAACATTCATTTTGCAGACTGTAGGAAAACATGAAAGAGAGGCATCCAAATATTCGTGGCCTAAAACATTAGTTTCTTAATCATAAAAGTAACACACATTCATTTGATAGCATTTGGGAAATGCAAGAAAATATTAAAAAAAATAACTACCATTCATCCTGTCACCTAGAACTAAAATCATCCATCAAACCACCTTGCAGAGATAAGCACTGTTTCTAGTTACTTCCTTCCAGTTATTCTTTCTAGATATATGTAATAAGGATGGGCAAATAAATATCACATTTAAATTTCCTTCTGGAGAGCAGAATACTGACTACAGAAAAACTTAATTGATGTCTCTAGAAAAAGTTCATTTGAATTCTGGACCCCAAAGGGTCATCTGTACAGTCTGCTGCACTCCTCTGCTGTGGTCACAAGTGCCCAGAGCACTCCACAGCAATTACAGGAAGAATCTCTCTGCATGCTTTCCACAGGGGGAGGGAAAAATGAACCATTCTGAAACAAGCTAGAGCATTCCACTCTCCTAAACAAGCCCTGCCCTTAGGAGAAACTATTTTACCAGAGCCTGAACTGCTAGGGTTTTATCAGATCCTAACTTCCCCAGAGGAAAGGAAATGCTCAACAACAGCTCACTCCAGCCATTTTATCCCACCCTAAGGCCAGTGGAGGACTGAGAAGCACAATGAAGGTCACAGTCCAGAGGCAGAAGATTACTAGAGACAGAGACTTATGCACAGTCTTTGTCTTGCTCCTCTCCCCCAACACACCTCACCATCACGTCAAGAAAAAATTACAAGGCATACTAAAAGGCAACAAACAAACAAACAAAAAACAGTTTAAGGAGATAGGTCATCAGAAGTAGACTCAGATATAGCAGGGGTGGGTGTCAGAATTATCCAACTGGGAATTTAAAACAATTATGATTATTATGCTTTAATAGGCCCCACATCCTAAAGATTTCCAAATAGCTATTATAATCAAGATAGTGCGGAATTGGCAAAAGAATAGACAAATAGATCAATGGAACAGAACAGAGAGCCCAGAAAGAGACCCACATAAATATAGTCAACTGATCTTTAACAAAGGAGCAAAGACAATACAGTGGAGTAAAGATAGTCATTTCAACAAATGATACTATCACAACTGGACATCACATCACAGAACCTGAATCTAGACACAGACCTTATACCCTTCTAAAAAGTTAACTCAAAAGGGATGCATATACTTTAATATAAAACACAAAACAATGAAACTCCTAAAAGATAACAGAAGAGAACACCTAGGTGACCTTGGATATGGACATGTAGTTTTTGATACAACACCAAAGACATGATCCAATAAACTGGGGTTCATTAAAATTAAAAACCAATAAGCTGGAGTTCATTAAAATTAAAAATGTCTGCTCTACAAAAGACACTGTCAAGAAAATGAGAAGACAAGCCACAGAGGGGAAGAAAATATTTGCAGATGTACCTCATGAAGGGCTGTTATCCAAAATGGACAACTTTCAAAACTCAACAATGTCAAGATGAAAATCTCAATTAAAAAATGGGCAAAATATCTGAGCAGTTACCTCACCAAAGAAGATATTTGGATGGCAAATAACCACATTAGAAGATGCTCCAGCCGGGCGTAGTGGCGCAAGCTTGTAATCCCAGAATTTGGGAGGCTGAGACCAGAGTTATCTGGGTTCGCGGCCAGTCTCAGCTACCTAGTGAGGCACTCCGTAACTTAGTGAGACCCGGTTTCAAAATAAAGAATAAAAAATAGGGCTGAGGGTATAGCTTGGAGGTAGAACACCCCTGAGTTCAATCCCCAGTACCACAAAAAAAAAAAAAAAGAAGATGCTCCACATCATAAGTCATTATAGAATTTCAAATTAAAGCAATTAGATACTACTATACCATTCTGTTACAATGGCCAAAATCCAAAACATTGAAAACACCAAATGCTGGTGAGGATGTGGAACTACAGGAACTCTCATTCATTGCTGGTGGGAATGTAAAATGGTATAGACACTTTAGGAAACAGCTTAGCAATCTCTTACAAAATACAACAATCGCACTCCTGATATTTACCCAAATGAGTTGAAAATTTATGTCCACAAAAAAACCTGCACATGGCTGTTTACAGAAGCTTTATTCATAATTGTCAAAATTCGTAAGCCAACAAGATGTCCTTTTGTAAGAGAATGTATTACAACAAAAACAAAAACCTCTGGTACATCCAGACTCTGAACTACTATTCAACCTGAAAAAGAAATGAGCTATCGAAACATGAAAAGACATGGAGGAACATTAAATGCATATTATTAAGTAAAAAAAAGTCAACCTGAAAGGGGTACACACTATATAACCCCAACTGGCACTCTAGGAAAGGGAAAGCTATGGAGAAAGTAAAAGAATCTGTTGTTACCAGTGGTTAGGAGAGAGGGATGAATAGGCAGAGGACAAAGGATTTTTAGGGCTCGGAAACTATTCTGTATTATAATGATGGACACATGTCATTATATATTTGTCTAAACTTATGGATTGTATAACACCAAGAGTGAGCCCTGATGTGAGCTCTGGACTTTGGATGATAATAGCATATTGATGCTGGGGGAACCTATATGAATACATGGGGGCAGAGATATATGGGAAATCTCTGTGCTTTCTGCTCAACTTTGCTATGAACCTAAAGCCATTCTAAAAAATAACATCTTTTAAAATAATGAAAAACCTGAAACCAATTTCTGGAATGAAGCCATGCAGGCTGGGCCAGACCTCCTGCTTGGCCTGCATAACCTGGTCTGGGGCTTGCAGGAAGGGATACTACAGAGCCCCCAAGCCTGCTTTGGAAAGTTCCACTGAGCTACAAATGGAAGATGCCCACAGGGTTAAATACGTGGGGTTGAGGGTGTGGCAGTGGGAGAGTGGCTTTCTCAGGTTACAAATAAACAACAAAGCTCTACCACAACCCAGCCATAGTGCTGACTGGACTAGTTGAGCTATTACTAATCACTGCCTATAATCCTCAGTTGATCAAATGCTCAGGCAATTGCTCTCAGTTTGAAATTCTCCATTGCACTCCCCTTAGCAACAGCTGCCCCTTGAGACTCACTCGCCTTCCCCATTCACCTACCCACCCTCATCTGCCTCTTTGTGAAGTGACAGAAAGGACAAGAATAAAGAAACCAAATCAAGAGAATTTCTTGGCAAAGTCAAGTAACCTAGCCACATAATTTAACCACTGGCGCCCTCTAGTGTTGTAATGCCAGACATGTCCACCCTGAAAAGTTGACCACTTAGCAAAGTAGAAAATTTAAAGGACTTGGTTTTTTATTTTTAAAAACTCTGTTATTTCCCTCAGGAGAGCTCTGTAGTTATCTCAACAGGTTAAAAATCCCAATCACATGTCAGTTAAAGATGACAACATGAGATAGTGACATTGAGAGTGCTTTGAAAATTCTGGACGTGTGAGGGCAAAGCTAGCTGAGGACAGGTGTACAAGATGATTCAGGCAGCCACAATAGCAGCATGGGCCTCTGGAGACAGGGGTGACACCAGGAGACTGCCAACCAGCAAATGAAAGTGGGTGTGCCAGCTTGAAAAAACAAAACCTGAGGTGCATTCACATTCCTATAGTCAAATGAACTACCCACGTCATCCTGCCAAGGCCAAGGACTGTCACACCCCGAGGCTTCCCTTTAAGCCTTCTCTTTCCAGGATGCCTGTTGGTATTCATTTGCACTGGTTTCATCCAAATGAAGTTATGCCAAGAAGAAACAGAGCCACTTCGCCCAGGCAGGGCTTTTATAAAAGCAGCCTATTCTTCTGCCACCTAGTATCCATTGCCTATTGTTGAGCACCTGCTATGCACCAGCTGCAGTAGCAGTGCCTCCTCAGATCCATTTGGGGTTTGGGCACACTGACTTTCATCTTCTACTATACATGTTTCAACTCATCTTACAGCTGAGATTAAAGCTAGAATTGCATTAGGAAGGTCAGACTATGGGGATTCTTCTGAAGAAAGCAGACCTCCTGAGGACAATGGCAAAGCCACATCTGAGGAGATACCTAGGCCTATGTATGCTGCAGAAATTTCTGTTAGGGTAATTTGTGGCCCTTGATGGTGAGTCAAGGCAATGGTTTGATTTTGTAAAAGGTTACCATCAGCTCAGCTATGCTCAGAGATGGAGAGCAGACAACTAGAAACAGGAAATTGTACAACAGAAGTTGTCAGGGGTGGAGGTAGGACTGGCTATACAGTCTCAGTCAGAAGAGGAGAAAGGGGGACCAGAGGCATGGTCCTTTTGGGTCATGGTAGGCCAAATGGTCTCCAGAAAGAAACTTAAAGAATCCTAATCACATTGGAACCCTAACTCAACACTTTATAGGGACCACTATTAGCCAATTGTCTTCTACCCAGAATTTTTCAGATAAAAACTACATCTGCCATCAACCTTCTATGCATGATGAGGAGAGATTCATTATGGTCCCTAGGCACTGCCAGATACGACTGGAGAGGATTCTAAATCAACCAGGAGCACTACTGTGGCATTGCAGTGCTGAGCAGGGATCTGCTCCTTTTCCTCTCTCTCTCTACCCACAATGTGGTCCCCCACACCTTTCCAGATCCTTCTTCCTCAAGTGCAGCTCAAGCCCTATCTCCTCCTCAAAGCCTTTCCTGACGACCCTACCCCTGTTGGCTTATCTCACTCACAAATTATTCACACTTATATTTGACTTTGCTTGAATTATTGTCTATTATTTAACTTACTTTAATGCTCAAGTAGAGAACAGCTTGTAGAAAGCTAAAATGATGTTTTACCTCCAAGTTCTCAACGTTGACTTGCACAGAATGGGATGTGATACCTTTCAGTGTATTTCAACTCTAAGGTAACTAGCAATAGTTTAGCGGCATAAATGACAACTCTTAAATAGACTGCAGCAGATAACAGGTGTGAAATCTCAAACTCAAGACATACGCTTTTGCTGATCATGCAAAATTAAATGCCGATGCAAAAGGAGGTAAAGTAGTCAGTTCACATGGTTTAACAATAAAAACACAACAAGTAAAAGTGACTTTATATTATGTTCTCTTTGTGTAATTAAACCACCAAATAGGACTTCTTCCATAACTATTTGCACATATGCATGAGATGCATATGCAGATATTTGCAGCAACACCAATTAAAATAGTGACCACACAGAAACAGTAAGTGTCCATCAGGAGGGCAATATTTAAATAACCCATGAAACTTCCATAATGTAGACTGTTAAGCAGTCATTAAAAAAATAAAGTAGACTCTGGAAAAATTCTAAGACGTATTATAGAAAAAGCAAATTATAGAACAATGTATATAGGATTTAATTAACAAATATTTTGTTGAGTACCACCATGTCAGGTACTTCCTAGATGCTGGGGAAATAACAGAGAACAAAAGACACACATAGAAAGATCTCTGTCTTCATGGAGCATATATTATCATGAGGCAATAGAGACACAAACAATACATAAGTAATACAAATGATTAGAGAGTGGTAAGTGCTGCAAGTGTAAAAGAAAAAGAAGAAAGTTGATGGAAGAGAGGAAAAGAAAGCATCAGGTTTTTAATGGGTGGCTTCACACACACAAAGATCCATTTGTGTGTGCTGGGGGAGAGTGTACATGTGTGATGGGCAGCTCCTAAGGCGGCCTCGATGACCCCTGCCTCCTGAGATTCACACCTACTCTTCTAATGAGTAGAATTAAAGGGTTGAGATGCCATTTTATTTTTAATATCGGGGACCAAACCCAGGGACATTTTACCTCTGTGTTACAGCTCTTTTAACTTTTTATTTTGAAACAGAGTCTCCCTAAGTTGTTGAGATCGGTCTCAAACATGGGATCCTCCTGTCTCAGTCTCCCAAGTACTGAGGTTACAGGTGTAATACTACCCTACCTGGCTATGAGATGTCATTTTTGAGACTGGGCTATGAAAGACTCTGGTTCATGCCACCTCATACTCTCTTGCCTGCTTGTTCTGAAGGAGTATAACTGCCATATTGTGAGCCACTCTTTGGAGAAGCCCATGGGGCAAAGAACTGGCATCTCTGGCTGATAGTCAGTGGATATCTGAAGCTGCCCATAGCCATGTGAAGCTCGGAAGTGGCCCCTCTTCCAGTCAAGCTTTCAGATGAGACCACAGCCCCAACAACCAGGTTGATGAAAACCTCACAAGAGATACTGGGTTAGAAAAACCCAGTTAAGCTGCACCCAGATTTCTGACCTTAGATACTCAGAAAATACATGTTGGTTGTTTTACCCCAAAAAGTTTTGTGATAATTTCTTCTGCAGCAATAGATACTAAAACTCTGTGTGTGTGTGTGTGTGTGTGTGTGTGTGTGTGTGTGTGCGCGCGCGCGCCCATGCAACAAATGAACACAAAAAGCCAAAAAGGACCCATAACAAGTCTTTGGTAGCAGTTAAGTCTAAGGATGGAAGTTCAAAGAGAATATAAAGAAAGACTTCAATATTTTATATACACACACTCTCTTGTTTTGCTTGAATCTTCTTTCTTCTTTCTCTCTCTCTTCCTTTCTTTCTGGATTTTTTTTTTTTTTTTTTTTTTAATATTGAGGATTGAACCCAGAGACATTCTATCTCCAAACTACATCCCTAGCCCTTTTTGAGACATGGTCTTGCTGAGGCTGGTCTTGAACCTGCAGTCCTCTTGTCTAGGTCTCCCAAGTTCTAGGATTATAGGCATGTGTCACCATGCCCAGCCCTTGTATCTTTTATAGAAAAAAAAATGTATCTATATGTTACTGGTGTTATTTTAACTCTGAAAACACAAGTAAAGATTGAAGCTATAACACAGGCCCTAGTAGTTTAAAAAATAGTAAAGGACTGACATTTTAAAAAATGATGAAAATAAATTTTTTTTCATGTTTTTAGTGCTTTTTAAAAAATATCAAAATAGGGTGTTTTTGTTTTTGTTTTTGTTTTTCCCCAGAAAGGAAGGAAGGGAAGAATGAAGGAAAAGGCAGGAGGGAAAACTTTCTTTTAATCTTTAGCTCCACATAGCCACCCCCTGAGGTAAGTACCTCAGGTCACTGTTTTTATTACTTTCAATACTGCCCTCAGAAGACAGGAGGGCAGTTGGGCTGACCTGCCTCTGGTCACCCAGGCAGGCAGCAATCAAGGGAGGGACCAGGACAGCTCCCTCATCCCCTAACCTATGATCTCAATGGCTGTAGCACCTCTGAGGGTCTGCCTTTCTTCATTACTTCCTGGAGAGCAGGTGGCACCTATGCCTTAGCCATGAATGCAGCTTTGTATCAGAGCAGCTACTAAGATGGAACTGAGAGAGAGGTAGGAGCCAGGAAGCAATTTCTAGGCTAGGCCTTCCCGAAGTCCACATTCCTCCCTGCTCAGCACAGAGCTACAGTCTGCACAGAGGGCCCACCTAGAAAGGCTAACCGGACACAGGAGGCCCTGCAGGGAGGACTGCAAGCTGCAGGAGGAGGTCTGGCTTTCATGTCAAGCTCCCTGTCGGTGTCTGATACTGGCTGTGCTGAGACGTGAGCATGGGAGCATGGCACAAGAGAAATGGGGACAATTGGGCCAGGTTCCCTTGTGATAGACCCATGTCTTTTTTTATTTTTTTATTTTTATTTTATTTATTTATTTATTTTTGTATATGTACATTTTTGTTAGGTACAAATTGATAAAGACAAATGTGCACACATTTCTCATCTGACCCTTTCCCCAATTCCCACCCCGCTCCCTCGCCCTCCCTCCCTCTCAAGTTCAGTTCAGTGAGTGATCTTGTTATAATTGTGTAAGTACATCATGTGCCTAGGATGCTCTACCCCCCCACCCCCCGTCCATTCCCTTCAGTTAAATCAACTTCTTTGCTTATCGAGGATCTCTCCTTTTCATCTGGAGACCCTCTTATGCCCCATCTTCTCCCTAGCATCCGCATATTAGGGAGAACATATGCTTCTTTACTCTTTGTGACTGGCTAATCTCACTTAACATAATGTTTTCCAGTTGCATCCATTTCCCTG
>PVLC010013358.1:26675-42122 GCA_004027655.1 Graphiurus murinus | reverse complement strand
GTCTTTTTTTTTTTTTTTTTTTTTTTGCGGTACCGGGGATTGAACTCAGGGGCATTCTACCTCCGAGCTATACCCCCAGCCCTATTTTTTTTATTCTTTCTTTTGAAACCGAGTCTCACTAAGTTGCGGAGTGCCTCACTAGGTAGCTGAGGCTGGCCGCGAACCTGGATCCTCCGGTCTCAGCCTCCCGAATGCTGGGATTACAAGCGTGCGCCACCACGCCCGGCTTCCATTTTTTATTATTATTTTTTTCAGTACTGGGGATTGAACTCAGGGGCATTCTACCTCCGAGCTACACTCCCAGCCCTATTTTTTATTCTTTATTTTGAAACAGGGTCTCACTAAGAGAGCCTCACTAAGTAGCTGAGGCTGGCGGTGAACCTGCAATCCTCCTGTCTCAGCCTCCCAAGTACTGGAATTACAAACGTGCGCCACCACGCCCAACTATCTCCTGGTTGTATAAAATAGTGCTTCTCTCCGCTTTCCTTGGAGGAGGTCTGGAAAGCTTGGAAGGCTTCCCGCAGGTTTCTGTGCTTCCTCTCAAACTTGGCCTAGCGGCCCATAGCCTTGGGCCCGGGAGGCGGGAGGTGCTAGGAAGCCCAGGAAGGGTCAGAAGCACTTGGAGAGTGGCGGCGCCCTCCTGGGCCGAGAGGGTGGCACTGCGGCGGCTGTTGGGTGCCTTGCCAGCTCTGGCCCGGCACCATGCTCTCTCCGTGGAAAGGCTCTGACTTGCCTGGGCCCCTCTGACATCAGGGAATGTCCAAACAGACCGGGTCACCAAAGATTCCGAGTCTTGGTCAGGCCCTTCTGCTCCAAAGCAAGAGTTGCTAGGAGGAATCGTAGGAAGGAGGGTAGCTCTCGGGTCTCAGGGACCAGAGGGAGTTGCTAAATGCCACGTCTCTCCCCACACACGCGCATGACTCTCAGCATTGCTGTCCACACGCGGCAGGAATCATGGCTGGGTGAGGCCTTGGGGGCCACATCCCAGCACTAGACACAAGGAGCTCCTCCCAGCAAGCTTCAGTTTTTAAAAACTTGGTGGTAAAGCTGGGCATGGTGGCGCAACTTGTAATCCCACTACGTGGGAGGCTGAGACTGGAGGATCCGGGTTCGCGGCCAGCCTCAGCTACTTAGTGAGGCCCTTTGCAGCTTAGTGAGATCCAGTTTCAAAATAAAGAATAAAAAAATAGGAAGGGGGGTGTAGCTTGGAGGTAGAATGTCCCTGGGTTCAATCCCCAGTTTAAAAAAAAAAAACAAAAACTTTTTGGTAAACTTGGTTTGGTGACGCGCGTTTGTAATCCCAGTACTTGGGAGGCTGAGACAGGAGGATGACAGGTTCGTGGCCAGCCTCAACTACTTAGTGAGGCCCTCTGCAACTTAGTGAGACCCTGTTTCAAAATAAAGAATAAAAAATAGGGCTGAGGGTGTAGCTTGTAGGTAGAATGCCCCTGGGTTCAATCCCCTGTTCTGCAAAAAAAATAATAATAATAATAACTTGGACCCCTTTCTGTGTCAGGCACAGTGAACAGGTCCCTCGGAGGATGTGTGGCGGGAGGCAGTCCTGCAGAAGCAGCCTGCGGAGGATTGAGGGGGTGGACAGCCCCACTAGCCCGGCTGCCTGGACACAGGGCACCCCCGGGCCTCCCCAGAGCGTCCCCCCTTTCTGACGTGGCCTCGCTCAGGCCAGACTGACCGGGCCCCCATTCCTCTGCCTGTGTCTACAGTGCGGGAGGAACCAGGCCGTGCTGCGGCTGCTGAGCAGCTTCCTGGAGCGCGTCTTCATGGCCGTGCCCTCCAGCGCCCAAGTGGCCACGGAGCTGGGCTACCTCTTCGTCCTGCAGAGCCACGTGAAGGAGGCGTTTCTGTGGTACTCGGAGGCCATGAAACTGGACGAGAACAGCGTGGCTGCCTTGACAGGTGTCTGCCGGCCTCGACGGGCAGGGGCGGGAGGGAGCGTTCTCCCCGGAGCCTGAGAGTCGGGGGCGGGGGGCGCAGTGTGCGACGGGGTGCCTCACCCCCCGAGGATTTATAAGTACAGACGTCAGAAGTGCGGGAAGGCTCTGGGGTTCGAGGAGAGCCACTCTGACCCATGACAGACCCTGCTTTCCTCGACCTAGCTCTGCTGGAGGACCCGCAGCCTGGCCCTCCACTGCGGTGGGCAGACAGGCAGGCAGGCAGGCAGGCAGGCAGGCAGGCAGGAGAGAGAGGGAAAGTTGCCTTCAGTGGACCAGAAATAGGAAGCACGTCGCGTATCTAGGAGATAGAAGGCAAATGGCATCAAACACGTGGAAATCCCAAGCAGATCTTCAAGCTTCTTTGCCAACAGAGGCAGGGATGGCTCGGCTAAAGAAATGAGTAGACCAGCTCTCCCCAAAGAGCCACAGGAAAAACAAGAATAAAAGCACAAGCTCAGAACACCAGAGGCTGGTGTAAACGCTCCCCATGGGGCGGCCAGGAAGGAGTAGGAGGGTGATTAGAACCAGTCCCCGTGCCGGGCGTGGTGGCACACGCTTGTAATCCCAGCATTCGGGAGGCTGAGACCGGAGGATCCGGGTTCGCGGCCAGCTTCAGCTACCTAGTGAGTCTCCACAACTTAGTGAGACTCGGTTTCAAAATAAAGAATAAAAAATAGGACTGGGGGGTGTAGCTCAGAGGTAGAATGCCCCTGGGTTTAATCCCCAGTTGCACAAAAAAATAAATAAATAAAAAATAAAGGGGCGCCCCTGCAGGCAGCGGGGAGGAGGTTCACAGGTCAGAATGCCCTGACACCAGCCCAGGCCCCGCCCGCTCACCTGTCCTAGACTCACTCTCTTATCTGGCCTGTCTAGGAAAATCAGTGACCGGAACAACTTGGGGAATCTGCCCAGTTGCTAACACTCTTGGTCTGGCCCCGGGTTTATAATGCTGCTTGAGTCTGAAAGAGGGGCGGAGCCGAACATGCAAAGTTGAGGCCTGATACACAAAGGCTTTTCCCCTAAAACACCCTCCGTGTTTGGAAAGGCCGTTGTTGTCAGTACGTGTAAAGCTACTCTGAAAAATATAGAGAGATCCAGAGTTGCCCAGGGCTGGGGCTACAGCTCAGTTGTGGAGTATTTGACTAGCACGCATGAGGCCCTGAGTTCAATTCCCAGCACCACAAAGAAAAAAAAAAAAAAAAAAAGAATTGAAAACATGGCAATGTGAATTGAAAACATGGCAATGTGAGAAATCCCCCAGACAGACCAAATAGTGGGATAGCTAGGATTAAAAAACCAAGATTGAGCCAGGCGTGATGGCGCACGCTTGTAATCCCAGTATCGAGAGGCTGAGACCGGAGGATCCAGGTTCGCGGCCAGCCTCAGCTACCTAGTGAGGCACTCCGTAACTTAGTGAGACTCTGTTTCAAAATAAAGAATATTAAATGGGGCCGGACGTGGTGGCACACGCTTGTAATCCCAGCATTCGGGAGGCTGAGACCGGAAGATCCAGGTTCGCGGCCAGCCTCAGCTACCTAGTGAGGCACTCCACAACTTAGCGAGACCCGGTTTCAAAATAAAAAGAATAAAAAATAGGGCTGGGGGTGCAGTTCGGAGGTAGAATGCCCCTGAATTCAATCCCCAGTACCACAAAAAAAAAAAAAAAAAAAAAGAATATTAAATGGGACTAGGAAGCCAGGTGTGGTGGCACATGCTTGTAATCCCAGCATTCGGGAGGCTGAGACAGGAGGATCTGGGTTCTCAGCCAGCCTCAGCTACCTAGTGAGGCCCCCCGCAACTTAGGGAGACCCTGTTTCAAAATAAAGAATAAAAAATAGGAACCAGGCGTGGTGGCGCACGCTTATAATCCCAGCATTTGGGAGGCTGAAACCGGAGGATCCGGGTTCGTGGCCAGCCTCAGCTATCTAGTGAGGCCCTCCACAACTTAGTGAGACCCTGTTTCAAAATAAAGAATAAAAAATAGGGCTGGGGGTGTAGCTCAGAGGTAGAACGCCCCTGAGTTCAATCCCCAGTACCGCAAAAAAAAAAAAAAAAAAAAAAAGGGCTGGGGGTATAGCTCAGAGGTAGAATGCCCCTGGGTTCAATCTCTAGTACCAGAAAAAAAAAATGGGACTAGGGGTGTAGCTTGGGTATAGAATGCCCCCGAGTTCAATCCCCAGTACTGCAAAAAAAAAAAAAAGAAAAGAAAAGAAAAACCAAGATGGTTGTTAGGAAAGCAGTTGGAAACAAACAGCGAAATGGCCAGGAAGTCTCTGGAAAAGACGAACGGGACAGAAGAGTCTTGTCCTCCCAACATCTAAACGTATCTCAAGCTGAGCAGGAGGACGGCGGATTGGCGGCCAGCCTGGGCAGCTTAGGGAGACCTCGGCTGGGCGCGTGCCTCAGTGGTGGAGCCTGGCCTTGTTGCAGCAGGCCCTGGATTCAGTCTCCAGGACTTTCAAAGTTTTCTTTAAATGTCACAAAACCACAAGTAATGAAGTCAGCTTGAGGCCAGCACTGGCTGGGATAAACAGATAGATGGGACATGAAGGTCTGAATGCAAACTGCTAGCTTGTCCAGCAGCTCCTGGAGGGACACCTGGCTTTGCATTATAAAAAATCATAAAGGGAGGCGCCCATCCTGGTGCAATCCTGTTATCCCAGTACTTGAGAGGCTGAGACAGGAGGATCATGGGTTCGCGGCCAGCCTCAGCTACTTAGTGAGGCCCTCCGCAACTTAGTGAGACCCTGTTTCAAAATAAAAAAATAAATAAAAGAGGGCTGGGAGTGTAGCTTGGAGGTAGAATGCCCCTGGGTTAAATCTCCAGTACCCCCCACACACACACACACAAATCATAAAGGTAAGTCTCCATCTCACATCATGCTTAGAAATAAATTGCAGTTGAATTAAGTTTTTGTTTTGTTGTTATTTGTTTGTTCAGGACTAGGGATTAAGCCCAGAACCTGGCATATAGAAGGCCAACACTCTACCACTGAGCTGCACTCCCAACCCCCCAAATTAAGTATTTAAACATAAAAATTAACTGGAACATGGGTTTCTCCAGGGATTCTAAGCCTGACTACCAACTAAGAAGCTAAAAGGAAACTATTTTACCTATTTATTTTATAAAAATGTTAAGCCAGGGCTGGGTGTGGTGGCGCACGCTTGTAATCCCAGTAGTTGGGAGGCTGAGACAGGAGGATCCAGATTGCCAGCCAGCCTCAGCTACTTAGTGAGGCTCTCTGCAACTTAGTGAGACCCTGTCTCAAAATAAAGAATAAAAACTAGGACTGAGGGTGTAGCTCAGAGCTGGAATGCCCTGGGTTCAATCCCTAGTACCACAAAAAAAATAAATAAAGAAAATTGGGCTGGGGTGTAGCTCAAAGGTAGAATGCCTCTGGTCTCAATCCCCAGTACCACCCCCCCCAAAAAAAAAATCCAAAACAAGGTATTCCTCAATGGTTTAATAGTTACATAACCTGATTATATCATAGTGGACTAGTATATTATCATCAAAGAAAATGGAGTAGATTTTATGAATGATGGGGAAATTTGTCTACCGTCTATAAAGTAGAAAAAGCATGTCGTAGACGGTCGGTATGTAATTTGATTGCCTTTGCACCTTTAAAACCCCCTTGTACGCGCTATACGCGTACATGCAAATATAGCCATACACTGGGGGTTTGTGGTGCTGGGAACACAGGGTCTCACACCTGCTAGGCAAGTGCCCTACCGCTGAGCTCCGCCCTGAGCTCCTGAACACATATGTTTTGAGTTGTGCATATACAAGAGTAACGCAAACACTTAGGAAAACATGAAGGAACATCCTCAGATTGCCGGCTGTAGCTCTCACTAGAGACCGGTAAAGGCAGAGCATGAGCTTGGGGCTTCTTCACATCGCCTTAGGATTTCACTTTTTCCCCCATGAGCCCATCCTGCGCTGAAGTCTGCGAAGCTATAGCCCCGGGACCCTCCCTCCCTCTGTCTCCTTCCCTCGCCTCACCCTGACACCTGCCGGCCTGCTTCCTGCCTTCCTTCCTTCCTTCCTTCCCTCCCTCCCTCCCTCCGGGCTGGCTGCTGATCCCCCTGTCCCCCCAACAGGGATCATCTGGTGTCAGATCTTAAAAGGCCAGCTGGAGGAGGCCGAGCACCAGCTGGAGTTCCTGAAGGAGGTGCAGCAGTCTCTCGGGAAGTCCAAGGTCAGCGCTCCCAGGGGCCACGGATGCTCTGGGGCTGTGGGCTGTGTCTCCCCCGCTCCCCTCCCGCCCCCTCCCCAACCCAGGGCAGCCAAGAGGGCCTGGACCTCGGCTTCGCCCTCCCTACTGCCTCTGCCCGCAGCTGCTGGTTTTCCTCCAAGCCCTTCTGGTGTCCAAGAAGCACAAGGAGGAGCAGGAGGCCACGGCGCTCCTGAAGGAGGCGGCGGAGCTGCACTTCTCCAGCATGCAGGGCCTGCCCCTGGGCCCCGAGTACTTCGAGCAGCTGGACCCCCTCTTCCTGGTCTGCATTGCCAAGGAGTACCTGCACTTCTGCCCCAAGCAGGTTAGGGGAAGGGCCATCTTGGTGGCGGGGGTCTGGAGTACGGGTGTGGACGGCGTCCACCTGCAGGACAGAAGAAAGACCTGACCTGCCTAGTCGCCAAGCTGGTCCGAGCCTGGGGCAGTCGGGGAGCCCGTTGTCTTGGGAACTTGACCGTGCAGCACACAGATAACCTGGAGCTTGTTCCAGTGCAGATGCTGACACGGCAGGCGAGGCCCAAGCCCTGCATCCCTGGCGAGCTCCCAGGCGATGCTGAGGCTGCGGACCGCTCTTGGAAGAGCAGGACCCTGGCCATGTCCCCGTCTGTATCCTAGACAGAACCTGGCTCCCTTTCTCAGGAACCTTCTAAGGACTGTGCTAGCGTACTTGTTCATCCTGCTTTCCCAGCCCGGCAAGATTCCTGTGGGCAAGGATCATATTTTTACAAGTCTTGATATGAGTCAGTCAACAAATATTGAGTGATTTACCATGGGCCAAGCACTGCTCTAGGTACTAGGGACGCAACAGTGAACAAGTCCCCATCCTCCGGAGCCGGTGTGCTAAGACTAGACAGCATGGGGGGAGTAATAAGTAAGTGTGGAAAAATGTACAGTTCCTTCGCCAAGAATGTTTTCTGAGAGCTCCAGGACTCTCGTAGATAAGGGTAAACCGAAGCCAGGCATGGTGTCGCACGCTTGTAATCCCAGTACTTGGGAGGCTGAGACAGGAGGATTGCAAGTTCGTGGCCAGCCTCAGCTACTTAGGCCCTCTGCAACTTAGTGAGACCCTGTTTCAAAATAAAGAATAAAAAATAGGGCTGGGAGCCAGGCGTGGTGGCACACACTTGTAATCCCAGGACAGTACTTGGGAGGCTGAGACTGGAGGACCCAGGTTCGAGGCCAGCCTCAGCTACTTAGTAAGGCTCTCAGAAACTTAGTGAGTCCCTATTTCAAAATGAAGAAAAAAAAAAATAGGACTGGGAGTGTAGCTTGGAGGTAGAATGCCCTGGGGTTCAATCCCTAGTACTGAAAAAAAAAGGGGGGGAGGGAGGGGAAACCATGCAGCCAGCCCCTCGTGTCCCTGCAGCCCCGGTCACCAGGCCAGATTGTGTCTCCACTTCTTAAACAAGTCGCTGTGATCTTGAATCCAGTAGTGAAGGCAGCACCGGCCATGCTGGACCCGCTGTACATGATGGCTCAGGTCAAGTATCTCTCAGGTGGGTCCCGGGAGCGAGGTGAGCTCGTGTCTCAGACACCTGGTGGAGCTTCTGCCCTGAGGTTGTGCCCAGGGGCTTCCTGCCTGACAGACAGACAGACAGACACACACACACACACACACACACACACACACACACACACACACACACAGTAGCCTTCCTGACCTCCCCCACCAGCAGGGGTCCCTCCCCGCCACCGGGCCTTCTGTGGATTCCCTGTTCAGCCTAAGCACATGGGAGTCCTGGAACTTCTGGGATACAGTACTCAGAGTAGGCCTGCATTCCAGTAAGGGGACTAGACAAGCAGCTAGGAGCATGGTATTGTTTGTTAGAACACCGTGACGCCGTGGAGGGAAGTGTAGCGGGGAGGGGGTGCGGGTGAAGTTCTGGTGTCGAAAGCTCGTCAGAGAAGGCTTGGTGAGAGCAGGCTTTCCGAGCCTCTGGGGGCCCCGGCCCTCGTCCTGCCAGCTTCTTCCTCTCAGGGCTCAGCTGCTGGGGAGAGAGGGAAGGAGGAGAAGGCTTCCTGAGCGCCCTGCTGTCCTCCGACATGCTCCCTTCCTCTGCTGACCTTCACCCCGTCCTGTCTCCCTGCAAGCCAGGCCGGTCTCTGGTGTCCCGGGGACTTCTGCAGGACCCAGACGTCGTTCTATGTCTCGACATGGTGTGGGTTTCGCTGTGCTGCGAGTTCCCATCTTCCTCCGCCATCCTGCCCGTATTTATCCGGGTGCTAGCTTTACCCACAGCCTCAAGGTCTCCTGGGTTCAAGTCCAGGGCAGGGGGCTCCCCGGGGGTTGCTAGCAGCTGCCAGCAGGTTTGGGGCCAGCAGGAGGAAGCCTCCAGGACTTAGGTTGCCATGGTGACCTCTTTGCCTTTCCATAGCACACAGGTAGGAGTAGGGGGTTTGGGATCCAGACACAGGGGAGTCCTTCCCACTCAGGTTGGGGGCTCCACACAGGACCTTGGAGGCGGAAGCCCCTACCAACCCACAGCCCCCGTCACCCCTGCCCCTTGGCCCCTAGTGTCCCAACCCTGACCCTCCCTGACCTCCTCTGTGGTCCAGAGCTCAGTTCAGGAGCTGAGGGGCTTGGACTGAAATGATGCTTGGATTTAACTTTGTCCCTGGAGCCCCAGGTCCTTCCTCTAAAAGACAAGGATCAGAATTTGTCTGGGGATGTGGCTCAGTGGTAGAACCCCACGTTTGAAGCCCTGGGTTCCATCCCAGCACCACCCAAAATAAAACAAAATCCAATCAAAAGGCAAGGGTCATTATACCCGCCTCTGCCCTGGCAGATATTGGAGCAGACTTTCTAAAGTGCTTCTTCGCACGTGCTGAGCACCGAGCAGGTGCTTCAGAACGGCGACTCCCGGAGTTGTTGTGGTTTGTTATTTTTAGCCTTCGCTCTGCTCTCGGGTGTGGGAATTGAGAGCCAAGCGGGCGTCCCCTGAGCTCTCAGATGGAGCTGCAAAGCAACTTGGCCATCTTCCTGAGGGCCGGAGACAGGGAGGGTGTTGCCCTGAGGTTCGAGGGGCCCCGGCGTTTGTCTGGGTCAAAGCAATTTCATCTTAGGAGGGGTCCTCCACGAAGAGGGCAGAACCGTGGCTATTTCCAGGAAACCGCACGTGCAAACCCGCTCTGCCTCCACCTCCGGGTCTCGGGGGTCCCTCGGGGGTCCCTGTGCGCTGAGGTTGTTGTTGTTGTTCCTAGGGGAGCTGGAGAATGCCCAGAGCACTCTGCAGCGCTGCCTGGAGCTGGACCCCACCTCTGCCGACGCGCACCTCCTCATGTCCCAGATCCACCTGGCACAGGGCAACTTCGCCATGTGCTCCCACAGCCTGGAGCTGGGCGTCAGCCACAACTTCCAGGTGGGCGGCCTCCGTGCTCTGACGCCCTCTAAGCACCCCCAAGCCCAGCTAGCCACAGCCCCCGCCTGCCTGGAGAAAGGCCACCTCGGGGGCCGCCTGCACCCCTCCGACCCCCCTCTGCCCCGAAGCCGGGCAAGCATCGCGGTTCTCCTGAGCCCCTGGCTTCTCTGCCGGCCACCGCCGAGGTGAGCTGGAACCCCGCACTCTCCCCCAGGTCCGAGACCACCCCCTGTACCACTTCATCAAGGCCAGAGCCCTCAACAAGTCCGGAGACTATCCAGAGGCCATAAAGACGCTGAAAATGATCATGAAACTGCCAACTCTGAAGGCGGACGAAGGCAAGAAGCTCCGAGGGCCCTCCGTGCGGCCCAGCGAGCGGGTGTCCATCTTGCTGGAGCTGGTGGACGCCCTCCGGCTGAACGGGGAGCTGGTAAGAACCGCCCTGCTCTCTTCCTTCAAGACCGGGGCAAGATGGAGGCCCCAGGTGAGCCCAGGAGCCAGGCTCATGGACATTGCCTGGTGCTCGCTTTCTGGTGCCATTCTCTGGGCCCTATTCCAACGGGAGCCTGGCTCTCCCCAGCCCAGAGGCTTCAGTGCCTCCTGTTGCCCTCAAGGTAAGTCCAGACCCTCCTGGGTCCTCTGCGATCTGGCCCTTGTCTACCTCAGTGCCCCCCCCCCCCCGAGAACCTCAGGAAGGCAGTGCGCACAGGCCACCTCCAGCGGGCGCCAGTCACTAACTAGACCTGTGTCCTTGGAGTTTTGCAGTATACAACCTGCTCAACGGTATGAGGCAGCCCCAAGGCTTGGAGGGTCTGGCTGGGCAGAGGCAGGAAGCATCTAGGTATTCTCAGCTGGCACATGGAAGCAACAGGGGCACAGGCAGGATCAAGGAACAGGAGGGTGGACTTGGCATGCTCCTTAGACCCCCCTGGCTTCTGTCTCACCAGCTCATAGGAAGTGCTCTGCCCAGCACCGGCTCCATGATCCGCCAAGACTGGGTCCTCTAGCCTTTTCCTGTGGTGAACCTGCTATAGGAGGAGCTAGCCCAGGAGGCCTCTTCTCACAGATAAAAATTGCTGGGTTGCAACCAGGCGTGGTGGTGCACGATTGTAATCCCAGAACTTGAGAGGCTGAAACCGGAGGATCGCAGATTCGCAGCCAATCTCAGCTACTTAGTGAGGCCCTCCACAACTTAATGAGACCCTGTTTCAAAATAAAGAATAGCTGGGCGTGGTGTGGCGCACGCTTGTAATCCCAGCATTCGGGAGGCTGAGACCGGAGGATCCGGGTTCTCGGCCAGCCTCAGCTACCTAGTGAGGCACTCCGCAACTTAGTGAGACCCTGTTTCAAAATAAAGAATAAAAAATAGGGCTAGGGGTGTAGCTTGGAGATAGAATGCCTCTGTGTTTAATCCCCAGTACCGCAACAAAAACAAAAACAAACAAACAAAACTGCCTTCTAGGCAAGTATGAGAATGTAGAAGCATGGATATTGTACTTCCCTCCCTCAAATATGCCAAAGAGAACAAGAGAATTAAAAGTACAGAAATACTTTCAAGTTCTCTCTGTACCAAAACTAGGGCACAGTCACATCCTAGCACGGCTCCCTCATTCAGTCATTCATGCAGCCTGCAGGATGTTGGGCACTGTGGCCGGAGCCGGGAAGAGGAGAGCAAGCCAAGGAGGCTCCAGTCCTTCCAGAGCTAGGAGAGAGAGAGAGAGAGAGAGAGAGAGAGAGAGAGAGAGGAAAGGAGGAGGGAGGAGATCAGCAGGGGAGGCCTGAGGCTCCTGCCTTGGCTTGAAACTTGATAACAGGGGAACCCAGTTCCACCCCCAGGAGGGCGGGGCTGCTGGCTGAGGACCTCCCGGCTCTCCTCTGCCCCAGAGAGAGCTGAGGAGGAGAGGAGGGTCAGAGGGTAGTCAGGAGGGAAGTCACCTGATAATCAGTGTTGCAGCTTGCTGGCTGAGAGAGCAGATGCACGAACTGTGGCCTTCACTGTGACCCACAGGCTCCGGTGTGACCCCAGACTCCCACAAAAGCTGTACCCAAAGGAAGGCCCGTCGGTGGCCGGGGGAAGTGAGTCCCTAGGGCTGCCACGCCACGCCACGGGGCTCTCTCCTTGGCCTAGCTCTTGAGACAGGCGCAGGTTCCATGGATGGGACTGTCCCTTAGAGGAGGAGCAGTGATCTGGAGAGTCTAACATGGAATGACAGAGGTGGAGAAAGAGGAAAAAGGGAGAGCTGTGCGTGGTGACACACACTTATAATCCCAGTCCTTGGGAGGCTGAGACAGGAGGTTCGCAGGTTCATGGCCAGCCTCAGCTACTTAGTGATACTCTCTGAAACTTAGTGAGACCCTGTTTCAAAGTAAAGAATAAAAAATAGGAAGCCGGGCGTGGTGGCGCACGCTTGTAATCCCAGCATTAGGGAGGCTGAAACCGGAGGATCCGGGTTCGCAGCCAGCCTCAGCTACCTAGTGAGGCACTCCGCAACTTAGTGAGACCCGGTTTCAAAATAAAGAATAAAAAATAGGACTGGGGGTGTAGCTCAGAGGTAGAATGCCCCTGAGTTCAATCCCCAGTACTGCAAAAAAAAAAAGAATAAAAAATAGGGCTGGGGTTGTAGCTTGGAGGTAGAATGCTCCTGGGTTCAATCCCCAGTACCACAAAAAAAAAAAGGCCTGGGAATGTACCGCAGTGGTAGAGTACCCCGGGTTCAATCTCCAGTACCTCCAAATAAAACTACGGTGGCCGTGGACTTTCAGAAGCCGCTCCGCAGGCCGGCACTGGCCGACTCATCCTCAGCTTGGAGCACCCAGGGCAGGAGCCGGAAGAGGGGCGGCTTGTGTATTGTCAGGCTACTAGTATGGCGACACCAAACGGAGGGTCTGTGCGGTCCCCATGTTTCAGCACGAGGCCACCAAGGTCATGCAGGATGCCATCAACGAGTTCAGCGGCACCCCAGAGGAGATCCGTATCACCATCGCCAACGTGGACCTGGCGCTGAGCAAGGGCAACGTGGACATGGCGCTGACCATGCTGAGGGGCGTCACGCCCAAGCAGCCCTGCTACCTGGAGGCCAGAGAGAAGATGGCCAGCATCTACCTGCACTCCCGCAAAGACACCCGCCTCTACATCGGGTGCTACCGGTGAGCCCCGCGGAGCTCGGGGGGTATTCCCTTCCTGTTGTATGTATGTGTGCATGCATGCATGCATGTGTGTATATGTGTATGTATGTGTGTATGCATGTGTGCTTGTGTGTATATGTGTATGTATGTATGTGTGTATGCATGCATGTGTGTATATGTGTATGTATGTGTGTATGCATGTGTGCTTGTGTGTATATGTGTATGTATGTATGTATGTGTGTATGCATGCGTGCTTGTGTGTATATGTGTATGTGTGTGTGTGCATGCATGCATGCATGTGTGTATGTGTATGTATGCGTGTATGTATGTGTGTATGCATGTATGCGTGTGTGTATGCATGTATGTATTTTTGCGGTACTGAGGATTGGAGCCAGGGGCATTCTACCTCTGAGCTATACCCCCAGTCCTATTTTTTTATTTTTTATTCTTTTTCTTTTTTTTTTTTTTTTTTGCGGTACTGGGGATTGAACTCAGGGGCATTCTACCTCCGAGCTACACCCCCAGCCCTATTTTTTATTCTTTATTTTGAAACAGGGTCTCACTAAGTTGCGGAGTGCCTCACTAAGTAGCTGAGGCTGGCTAGGAACCTGGATCCTCCGGTCTCAGCCTCCTAAATGCTGGGATTACAAGTGTGCACCGCCACGCCAGGCTCTATTTTTTATTCTTTATTTGGAAACAGGGTCTCACTAAGTTGCAGAGGGCCTCACTAAGTAGCTAAGGCTGGCCGCAAACCTGCAATCCTCCGGTCTCAGCCTCCCAAGGACTGGGATTATAAGCGTGCGCCAGGATAGATTGGAATGTTTTACATAGAGCCATGTGGCAAGCCAGGCGTGATGGTGCAAGCTTGTAATCCCAGTACTTGGGAGGCTGAGACAGGAGGATCGAAGGTTTGCAGCCAGCCTCAGCAATTTAGCAAGACCCAGCTTGAAAATAAAAAATAAAAAGGGCTAGTGATGTGGCTTAGAGGTAGAATGCCCCTTGGTTCAATCCCCAGTACCAAAACTAAAAATAAAAAAGGAAAGGAAAACTGGGTGTGGTGGTGCACGCTTGTAATCCTAGTACCTGGGAGATTGAGAGAGGAGACTCACAGGTTTGCAGCCAGTCTACGCTATTTAGTGAGGCCCTCTATAACTTAGTGAGACCCTGTTTCAATATAAAGAATAAAAAATTGAGCCGGGCATGGTGACGCAGGCTTGTAATCCCAGCATTCGGGAGGCTGAGACCGGAGGATCCAAGTTCTCGGCCAGCCTCAGCTACTTAGTGAGGTACTCCACAACTTAGTGAGATCTGGTTTCAAAATAAAGAATGAAAAATAGGGTTGGGGGTATAGCTCGGAGGTAGAATGCCCCTGAGTTCAATCCCTAGTACTGCAAAAAAAAGAATAAAAAATCGGGCTGGGGTGTAGCTGAGAGGTAGAATGCCCTTGGGTTCAATCCCCTGTACCGTAAAAAAAAAAAAAAAAAAGGAGAGAGAGAGAGAGAAAGAAGAAGAAGAAGAAGAAGGAGGGCACAGTGTGGGCTGGGGTGTGGGTCCATGGTGGAGTGCTTGCCCAGTATGTGCCAGTCTCTGGGTTCCATACCTAGAACCACAAAAAGGACAGAAGAGAAGGGGAGGAGAGCTGTGTGCGGCCGCTAGCACCGTGCTCGTGCACAGTACCTCCTCAGCACCCTCGGGGGGACGAATGTGCCGGATGAATGTGTGGAGGGAAGACAAGAAGGGGTACGTTTTGGCATGCGACGACCGCCCGGGCCTGAGCAGTGCTTCTCTTGTCTCTGCAGAGATCTCTGTGAACACCTGCCGGGCCCCCACACCAGCCTGCTGCTGGGCGATGCTTTCATGAACATTCAAGAGGTGAGTGAGGGCGGCACCCCCAAAGGGCCCCCCAGGAGTCTCACCTCGCCAGCGGGAGAAAAGAGGCAGATCCCCCTGGGTACTTTTCCCTTCCAGCCCGAAAAGGCCCTGGAGGTCTATGACGAGGCCTACAGAAAGAACCCGCACGACGCCTCGCTGGTCAGCAGGATCGGACAGGCCTACGTGAAGACCCACCAGTACGCCAAGGTCAGGCTGGCGGGAGGACTGGGGAGGGAGGAGGCACGAGGCTGGGTCTCTACCCTGGCGCCCTGCTGACCTGGGTGCAAGGAGAGAACGCAGTACTCGGCACTGGGCTGGAGCCCTGTGGCTGCTGGGAGGACCCCGTCATCTTAGGCTTCTGCCTTCCGGAGGAGCACACGGAGGGGACCATGGTGTCAGGTGCCCGAGTGCAGAACCAGGCCTGAGGCCGGTCCTTCCGCCTTTGCACAAAGGCAATCAATTATTATGAGGCTGCCCAGACGATCAGCGGGCAGGACTTTCTGTGCTGCGATCTGGCCGAACTTCTCCTGAAGTTAAAGAAGTTCAACAAAGCCGAGAAGGTTTTGAAGCAGGCACTGGAGCATGACTTTGGTGAGGCAGCATTCTGACGTACTTCTTTTGTGTGTGTGTGTGTGTGTGTGTGTGTGTGTTGTTGTACTGGGGATTGAACTCAGGGGCATTCTACCTCCGAGCTACACCCCCAGCCCTATTTTATTCTTTATTTTGAAACAGGGTCTCACTAAGTTGCTGAGGGCCTCACAAGTTGCAGAGGCTGGCTGACTACCTGTAACCCCCCTCCCCCCAGTCTCAGCCTCCAAAGTCCTGGGATTACAAGTGTGTATCATGACACCTGGCTTTCTTTTTCTTTTTCTTTTTCTTTTTTTTTTTTTTTTTTTTTTT
>PVLC010013358.1:6741-26575 GCA_004027655.1 Graphiurus murinus | reverse complement strand
AAGCGTGCGCCACCACGCCCAGCTTACACCTGGCTTTCTAACACATTTCTAACATGCAGAGCAGGCAGACAGCCCCTTCGCTCTCTTCTCCCCTTGGCTGGGGCCCTGCACCCGGCCCTCCACACCAACCCAGCTCTCCAGGGGCCAGAAAACACTCATGTGAGTTTTCTCTTTGCAGTCAAAGACATCCCGTCCATGATGAGTGATGTTAAGTGCTTGCTTTTGCTGGCAAAGGTTTACGAGAACCATAAAAAAGAAGAGGTGATAGAAACTTTGAACAAGGTAATCTTAGAAAGCTAAGGCGCTTTCTCTGCCATTTCTCGATGGGGCTGAAGGAGGAGGAAGGATCGGGCTGCAGGTCTGGAAGGACCTGGACTTCTTCCTCAAGAGAAGACCCCGGGGGCACCTCGGACCTTCACCTTCCGTTGGCTCTGCCATGCTCCTTCATCTGTGGTGGCGCCAAAGTGCTCTGAGCCGGCTGGGCTGGGTCAGGAGAGGCAGAGAGAGCAGGACAGAGGTTTGGCCTCAAGGGCGAGGGTGGCGATAGTAATGGCAGCGATTGTAGCTCCTATGCGATGGATCGTAACTCCATCCCATTGGTTCCTTTGGGATAAGCGCTATGATATTCCCATCTCAGCGGTAAGGCTCAAAAAAGTTAAAGATACATGCTCAAAGCCAAGTCCAGGCGTCCAGGACTTAACGATAACCTGAGTTGGAATGTCACAACTTTATCATGCTGTGGAAGTGATCTACATTCAGTAGAAGAAACTGTACTTTGAATTCTGATCTTTCTCTGGGCCAGCAATTTGTGTGTGTGTGTGTGTGTGTGTGTGTGTTACTGGAGATTGAACCCACAGGCATTCTACCTTTGAGCTATACCCCCAGCATGATTTTATTTCTTTTTTTTTTTTTTTTTTTTTTTGCAGTACTGGGGATTGAACCCAGGGGCATTCTACCTCCGGGCTATACTCTCAGCCCTATTTTTTATTCTTTATTTTGAAACAGGGTCTCACTAAGTTGCAGAGTGCCCCACTAGGTAGCTGAGGATGGCTGAGAACCCAGATCCTCCTGTCTCAGCCTCCCAAATGCTGGGATTACAAGCATGCGCCACCACGCCCGGCTTCGATTTTATTTCTTATTTGGAAACAGGGTCTCACTAGGTTGATGAGTTTCACTCCTTGGTGAGGCTGTCCTCAAACCTGTGATCCTCCTATCTCAGCCTCCCAAGTACTGGGATTATAAGTGTGCACCACCTCGCCCGGCTTCTGGGCCAGCAGTTCAATGGTACTTTACTCTCTGATGATGCTGGACAGCGACAGTGAGCCACTCAGCCTCCAGGGTAGACAACTGATACCCTACAGGGGACTGTGTTGCTAAGCTAGGATGCTCGGTAGGCTAGGGGTACCACATGCATCTTCACCTTCCGATATTTTGAAAACACACACACACACACACACACACAAACACATACCTACTGTGTGGTGCTCTAGCCTGTAGGGAAACAGAAGCAAATTAGACCCAAAACCTCAAGGTGCAACGGAAGCAGGTGAACAGGTGAGGACAATGGAGGGCTTGTTTCGGTGCCTTTGCTTCTGCTCCTGCCTCCAGAGTGACCCCGATTTGCTCAAGAGCATTCGAGACGCCTTTTCTAACATCGCCAGCTCGGAAATAAGAGCCGGGGACGTTCTGGGAACAGGCACGCCAGGCTGCGAGTTTCTGATCCTGGCTTTACTGGCTTCCCAAGGCCTTGGACCTCCAGTCTCGGGTCCTGAAGCGGGTTCCGCTGGAGCAACCGGAAGCGATCCCCTCCCAGAAGCAACTGGCAGCCTCCATCTGCATCCAGTTTGGGGAGCACTGGTTGGCGGAGAAGGACTATACCAAGGCGATGCGTTCTTACAAGGACGCCCTCTCCTACTCGCCCACCGACAACAAGGTGGGTGGCACCGTGCCTGGCTGAGCTTCCTGAGCAGGTGCGGGGAGCTGCAGGTATGAGGGGCGGGGAGGCAGCCAGCAGCGGCCTCTGGGGTGAAGCCCCTGCTCTGGCGAGGCCAGAAGGCCCACTTTGGAGCGACACTTGTGCAGCAGGGAGGGCGATGACAAAAGTCACGTTAGTCTGGTATTTTCAGGTCCCTCTGGGAGGCAGGGAGACGCTGAGGGCGGTGGCTGCCAGGGTTGCTTATGCATGAAGCCCAGGCCAAGCTGCCAGCGGGCTTAGGGTTTCCATTCCAGATGAGGGGACAGTGGCCGGAGTTCACACTACAAATAGAACCTAGTAACAGATCCACCCATCCATTCTGTAGTCACTCACGTGGGGCATGGTGGCGCGCGCCTTTAATCCCAATTCTTGGGAGGCTGAGATGGGAAGATCGAAGGTTCGTGGCCAGCCTCAGCAACTTGTGAGGCCCTCTGCAATTTAGTGAGACCCTGTTTAAAAAAAAAAAAAAAAAAAAAGCCTGGTGTGGTGGTGCTGGAGGATCCGGGTTCGCGGCCAGCCTCCACTACTTTAGTGAGGCCTTCCACAACTCAGTGAGACCCTGTTTCAAAACAAAGAAGAAAAAATAGGGCTGGGGCCGGGTGTGGTGACGCACACATGTAATCCCAATACTTGGGAAGCTGAGACCGGAGGATCAAAGGTTCTTGGCCAGCCTCAGCTATTTAGTAAGGCCCTCTGCAACTTAGTGAGACCCTGTTTCAAAATAAAGAATAAAAATTAGGACTAGGGGTGCAGAATGGAGGTAGAATGCCCCTGGGTTTCATCACTAGTACTGCAAAAAAAAAAAAAAAAAAAAAAAGAATAAAATAGGGCTGGGGGTGTAGCTCAGATGAGTTCCATCCCCAATACCAATATATATGTCCCTCATGTAGACCAGGTACTGATCCAGGTACTGATCTAGGCCTTGGAGATATGGGTGGGGCAAGACGTGGTCCCTGACCACAGATTACCTCTGCAAGGGGGAGGGGGACAGAGACACACGCAGGTGTTTCTAACGCTGTGTAAATACAAGCACACGTGTGGGTGCAGGGCACCATGGGAACGCAGAGGCACAGGACCTGTCCCAGAAGTCTGGGACGCTGAGGGCTGCACAGTGGAGCCTGTGTGGAGCTGAGGCTGAGGACTCGCGAGAGTTAGCCAGGCCCCAAATCGCGGAGCATACTCAACAGACCAGTGCTGCGTTTGGAGGAGAGGTTGGAGGAGAGGGCCAGGGCCAGTCCCCTGGCGGGTCTGGGACGCGCTTTGAAGGCAGAGCTAATGGAAGCAGGGGGCGGGGGAAGGGCCTTCCAAGGCGAGCTCTGGGTTTGCCCGAGGTGCTCGCCCGCCACTCACTTCCCTGCGTCCGACGTGGTTGCAGGTGCTGCTGCAGCTGGCGCAGCTCTACCTGCTGCAGGGGCACCTGGACCTGTGTGAGCAGCACTGTACCGTCCTCCTGCAGACGGAGCAGACCCACGAGACCGCCTCCATGGTAGGAGCCCCACCCCCAGCATCACCCTGCCTAGGGACTCCGCTGCTTCCTCGCCCCGAAGCCTGGGGAGCCTCCCTGGCCCACCTCTGGGGGGCGCTTTTCTGCAGAGACGCCTGAGCACTGCACTCTGCCCTTCAGTGCGAAGAGGTTGGCCGGCAGGGGGCAGTAGCCTCACTGGGCCCCAGCCAAGGGGAGGGGGCGCGGTCCTTTGGCTGCAGGGGAAACCACACCCTCTGTAGGTGAAGGCTAGGGTGGACCCGGTTCCTGGGGCCTGCAGAAATGTGTGGGATAGCCCTCCCCGGTGCTGCCTTTCTCCTCTGGATCCCTGGACCTCCTCCAGGGCCACCCCTGCAGCAGAGGCCCGCAGAAGGGAGGGCAGAACCTTCTGCAGCCCCTGCCTTCCGGGTGGGGGCCCTCGGGGGCCGCAGGCTCCTCCATGAGCTGCCCCGGAGGGTCTCTCTCGACCCGCATGCCACCTCCCCCGTCTGCCTTCCCCTCGCCTTTGCAAGCTGCTGTCATGGATTCCAGAGCCGCCTGTGTTTTCTGATAGATGATGGCTGACCTGATGTTTAGAAAACAGAATTACGAGGCGGCCATTAATCTGTACCACCAAGTCCTGGAGAAAGCGCCAGGTAATGCCTCCCGCAGAGACCCTGTGCCAGTTCCCGCCCAGTGAGGGCTGCTCTCTGGGAGGGCGAGGGCGGGCCCGCTCCCCTCCTTCCGGACTGGGCAGAGGAAGCCCCTTCCTCTCTGATTGTTCCCAGAGAGGCAGGAAACTGATAAAGACCCAGCGAGAGATGCCGGCCCTTCCCGAGTCCTCGGGGCCAGTTCCCGGTCCCAGGCACTTGGCACTGGACCCAGGACAGTCTGTCTGTCCCCAGATCGGGTCTCAGCACAGTCCCCTTCCGATGTCACAGCCACTTGGCAGGGACCAGAAATTCTCTCTTGATGTGTAGCTCTGTTCCCACTCACTGAGGCATAGAACCTTCTTCTTGCTGGGAAAGGGACCAGCTTGTGCCAGAGCTCCGTAGGCCCACAGCAGAATCCCAAGCCAGGCTGCCTGTATCCGAATCCTGCTCTCCCACTTACTAGCTGTGCAACCTCAGGCAAATTGCTTAACTTCTCTGTACTCACAGTGTCCTTGTCTGTAAAACAGGGACAATGCCTACCTCATCCTGTAGCTTATACAGTAGCAGGCAAGATGATATAAGTAGCCTATCCTCGTTAGCTGCACTTATTACTATTTTAAGCATTATTATTATTATTATTGTTCACTCAACACTGGAGACTAATGGAGACGCTGGAGCAACCAGGATGTCTCTGCTCTTCCTGTCCCTGTTAGGATAGCTCCCCGCTCTTCCCAGCGCCAGGCCTTCTCTCCCTGTGGGGCCGCTGCACCCCTACCTGATACAGCTGTGGGTCATCACTACCTGATACAGCTGTGGCCCATCATTACCTGATACAGCTGTGGACCATCACTACCTGATACAGCTGTGGGTCATCACTACCTGATACAGCTGTGGGTCATCACTACCTGATACAGCTGTGGGTCATCACTACCTGATACAGCTGTGGGCCATCACTCCCTAGAGATTCCTGCTCTCTTGTTTTAGACAACTTTTCGGCACTGAGTAAGTTAGTCGATCTACTTCGAAGGAGTGGCAAACTTGAAGAGGCTCCTACCTTCTTCAACTTGGCCAAGAAAGTGTCCAGCCGCGTGCCTTTGGAGCCGGGGTTCAACTACTGCAGGGGCATCTACTGCTGGTGAGCTGGGCGTGGGCCGCGGAGGGGCCGGGATACCAGAGGCCCTCCCTGCTAGAAACAAAGATCTCGCTCAGTCTGACGGGAGCAGAGATTCAGCCTCCAGGAAAAGGAGCGGGAGACCAGCCACCCAGCCCCTGCTCCTCGCAGACGCGGCACGCCTCCTGTATACCTCTGAAAGTTCGTGCCTCAGTTTCCCAAAGCGATTCTTGGTGTTTCCTCCCCGGCAGGCACATGGGGCAGCCCAACGAAGCCTTAAAGTTCCTAAACAAAGCCCGAAAGGACAGCACTTGGGGCCAACATGCCACCTACTACATGGTGCAGATCTGTCTGAACCCAGACAGCGAGATTGTGGGCGGGGAGGCGTTCGAGAACCTGATGTCTGAGAGCAAGTAAGGCCGCACAGGGGCAGGGGCGGGAGCCCGGGCGAAGGCAGGAGAGCCAGCGGGCGGTCTCTGGGTGGAGGTGCTTGCAACGCCCGCAATTCCACCCACAGGAAGGACCCAGAGCAGCACGGCGTGCGCACGGCCGAGAAGCTGCTGCGAGAGTTCTACCCACACTCTGCCTTGGGCCAGATCCAGCTGCGGCTGCTGCAGGGCCACTGCCTGATGGCCACGAGGGAGAAAGCGAACGTGGAGGTGGCGCTGGGCACCTTCATCGAGATGGCGCAGGCGGAGGTGCGCTGGCCTGGGAGGGGGGCGCTGGTGGTGAGGTGGTGAGGCACTGGACACCAGGCACCGCCTGCTGACGCCCGCTTCCCACCCACCCGGCATGCAGAAGGACAGCGTGGCCGCCCTGCTGGCCATGGCGCAAGCCTACATGCTGCTGAAGCAGGTCCCCAAGGCGCGCACGCAGCTCAAGCGCCTGGCTAAGATCAGCTGGGTGCTGGCCGAGGCCGAGGACCTGGAGAAGAGCTGGCTCCTGCTGGCCGACATCTACTGCCAGGGCGGCAAGTTCGACCTGGCCTCCGAGCTGCTAAGGCGCTGCGTGCAGTACAACAAGGCAAGAGGATGTGCTGAAGGGGGAGGCGGGGAGGGGAGGGCGCATGGGCTTCCTGGGCAGCGGAGATGCAGAGGAGGAACTGCATTGGGAGAAGTCGAGGAGGCAGGCACTTGGGTGACAGACCAGGACTGGAAAGGGGAGCATCAAGGATGGAAGGGGGAGCTGGGCGTGGTGGCACACACTTGTCATCCCAGCTTTTGGGAGGCTGAGACTGGAGGATCCGGGTTCGAGGCCAGCCTCAGCTACCTAGTGAGGCCCTCTGCAACTTAGTGAGACCCTGTTTCAAAATAAAGAATAAAAAATAGGACTGGGGGTGGAGCTCGGAGGTAGAATGCCCCTGAGTTCAATCCCCAGTACAGAAAAAAAAAAAAGAGGATGAAGGGGGAAAAGGAGGAGTTGGAGGACAGGGCCCACGGAATGGCAGAGAGAGAAGGAGAGGGAGAAGGAGAGGGAGAGGGAGAGAGAGAGAGAGAGAATTGGTTTATGGGTCAAGGGCATGCAGGGGTTCCCAGGGATTTTGGGCCGTCCAAGCACACCTCCAACCAGCATGCAGCATGGGAGGACAGGGAGCTTCGTGGAAAGCAGTTGTGCCAGCACTGGGGTAGCAGAGAGGGGGCACACACGAAGTAACCTGCAGGAAGGGCGAGGTGCCCCTGGGCTCCCTGCGCAGTTGGCATTAATGAAGCTCGTGGCGGCGGCCCCTGGCTGCCCTGTGGGCCCACCCCACACCGCCAGGCGGTGGCTTCCGCTCCCCAGGGGCTCTGACTGGCTTTCTCCGCAGTCCTGCTGCAAGGCCTATGAGTACATGGGCTTCATCATGGAGAAGGAGCAGTCCTACAAGGACGCGGCCACCAACTACGAGCTGGCCTGGAAGTACAGCCATCACGCCAACCCAGCCATCGGTAAGGCCATGGGGGGAGGGGTGGAGGAGTGGGGGAGGGGAAGTGGGCAGGGACCCTCACCCTGACCCCAGATCTCAAGGCCTGCCCCCGGGCTGGTGGGGGAACCCAAAGCGGTTTTCCCTCCGGTCATCGCAACCCCACCCTCTGTGTTCTTCTGCCCCATGGAAGGTTTCAAACTCGCTTTCAACTATTTGAAGGACAAGAAATTTGTGGAAGCCATTGAAGTGTGTCACAATGTAAGCCGCTGGCCTGGGCAGGGAGGCGCGGTGGCCTGGACCCCCGCCTGATGCTGCCCCCCCATTCTCTCGGTTCCAGGTTCTCACGGAGCACCCCAACTACCCCAAGATCAGAGAAGAAATTCTGGGAAAGGCCCAAGGGTCCCTGAGGCCCTAGCTGTGGTCAGAGGACGCCATTAACCCACAGAAGTTTCGTAGAGAGGGGGTGGGAAGGGGGGTCCTTGGAGAAGAAATTCAGAAAATGGCATATTCTTCCTTGTTTCGGTGTCAAATGTGGTTTTTTGTAATCGTGCTTCATCTGGCCTCAGAGACTTTACATTTTTTTTTTTTTTTGCGGCACTGGGGATTGAACTCAGGGGCATTCCACCTCCGAGCTATACCCCCAGCCCTATTTTTTATTCTTTATTTTGAAACAGGGCCTCACTAAGTTGCAGAGTGCCTCACTAGGTAGCTGAGGCTGGCCAAGAACCTGGATCCTCTGGTCTCAGCCTCCCAAATGCTGGGATTACAAGCGTGCACCACCACATCCGGCTTGGGACTTTACATTTTTAGGTCACAGAAGTAATTTTGCTCTGGGAGAGAAAGATACAACCGACTTAGCTTCTGCTAGGCACTTTCTAACAGGCCACACATTGATTTGTTTTTGTTTTTGTTTTTTGTGGTACTGAGAATTGAACTCAGAGGCATTCTACCTCTGAGCCACATCCCCAGCCTGATTTTAATTATTTGGAAACAGGGTCTCACTAGCTTCCGGAGAGCCTCAAAATGCTGAGGCTGTCCTTGAACCTGTGATCCTCCAGTCTTAGCCTCCCGAGTATTAGGATTACAAGCATGTACCACCACGTTTGGCTTTAGGCCACACTTTTATCCCAGACCCTTGATGGGGCAGAGGGGAACAAATAGGTGTCCCTGGTGCCATGGTGGTTGAGAAGACACCCTGTAGCTATTTTTAAGTGCTTCTGCTCTCCTGTCTGGTCCCTAGCATCCTGGAGCCAAAGACCCCCCTGCTCCTCCCTGCTACACTCCCCAAGTCTCCTGAGCAGGCGTCTCGGGATGCTCTGGGCAGTGCACCCAGACAGGAGGGCCAGCGACAGGGCCCCGGAGCTGAGGCCCTGCAGGTTGCAAAGCCTCGTCCATGCACGCAGTCTGTCTGTCCCCCATCCCTTCCCCCAGGTCTGTTGCGGATCCTCGCCAACTTGGGACAAATCTGATTACCCTTGCCTGAAACGGGGAAGCGCATTCCAAGAAAAATTAGCGGCCACTTTAGCTTTTTGTAAAAGACATTAGCCAACTAATTCCTCCTCCTAGAGCCCTGGTAGTGCCTACGGGAGCTGGTTGCAGTGGCCCCTATCCAGATGAATAATGTTCATTGTAACTGGCAAGAGGGTGACAGAGGTCACCTTTGCTGTGCTCCCAGCACCACTCTTCCTGTTTTTCAGGATGGCAGTAATGGCAGTCCAGCCTCAGGGGATTCAGGACGCCTCGGATCTCCCCACGTGACCGTCCCACGTCCTCTGGGTCTCCGTGTCCCCTCTAGTGCAGGAAATTAGACTGGATCTGTTTCCCACATTGTGGAGGAGCTCTCACCCAGAGACATACAGCAACTCTTCTAAGTTTGATTTTATATATTTGTTTTCCCAGTGCTGGGATCGAACCTAGGGCCCACGCACGGAGGCCAGGGCTCGGCCACTGAACTTCATCCCAGCCCTGTTTTTTTATTTTATTTTATTTTTCGGTACTGGGGATTGAACTCAGGGGCATTCTACCTCCGAGCTACACCCCCAGCCCTATTTTTTATTCTTTATTTTGAAACCGAGTCTCACTAAGTTGCGGAGTGCCTCACTAGGTAGCTGAGGCTGGCCTCGAACCCGGATCCTCCGGTCTCAACCTCCCGAAAGCTGGGATTACAAGCGTGCGCCACCACGCCCAGCTCCAGCCCTGTTTAATAACTGGGTATTTATATCTGTTTATATAGCAGAAGAATAACTAGCACAACAAACTCACGAGTTCACGGGGCACCGGTGCCTAGGAGGGGTTTATTAAGCATACTAAGATAATTGCTTTAAAGAAAAATACTAGCCAGGCATAGTGGTGCACGCTTGTCATCCCAGTACTTGGGAGGCTGAGACAGGAGGATCGCAGACTCGAGGACAGCCTCTGCAAGTAATAAGACTCCTCAACCTAGCGAGCCCCTGTTTCAAAATAAAAAGGAAATAGGAATGGAGGTGTTAACTCGGAGGTAGAACGCCTCTGAGTTCAATTTCCAATACCAAAGGAAAAAAAGAAGTGTAGAAAAAGAAAACTATTTAGTACGGGTAGAAGGAAGATATGGTAGTTTGCAAGAGATGCCCAGTGACTGGGGCTTGGGAACAGCGGAGAGGTAAAGGCCCTTTTTAGGAGAGCAGGAGTTGTTTGTCCTTGGTGAGCCTTGTTTTTCTAGCAGACTGCTGATCACGCACATGGCCTCTTGCTGGGCGTCGGTCACCTGGAATGCTTTCCCCAGGTTGCTAACTTTTTTCTTCTGGGGAAACTCAGTCCCTTTTCCTGTCTTCTGTCTACAACCCAGCTGTGGTGAGAGGCAAGCCGGCCCGTATGGAGGATCACACTCTGAAGGAGTGTTCATTCATCATGTTTCTGTTGCTATAAAGACCAAGGTATCATCCTTTGTCTCAAAAACAAACAAAACCCCCCAAGAACTGGCCCTGTGGCTGTAGGGAGGTGGAAACAGGCAGGCCGGAGTCCAGTCATGGGCTGAGACCGTGGAGTAGTAGCCCATAGGGGTTTTTATTTTATTTATTTATTTTGCAGTACTGGGGATTGAACTCAGGGGCATTCTACCTTTGAGCTATACCCCCAGCCCTATTTTTTATTCTTTAGTTTGAAACAGGGTCTCACTAAGTTGCAGAATGCCTCACTAGGTAGCTGAGGCTGGCCGCGAACCCGGATCCTCCAGTCTCAGCCTCCCCAATGCTGCCGAGGGCTGCCACCCAGATTCCCTGGTAGTCACAGCAGACTCTCAGGGTGCTGGGAGAAAGAGTCCCAGGTTTGGGGCCCTGCATGCTAAAGCAATCTCTGCACAAAGGCTCTCCAGGCACCAGGGGAGGGCGAGGAGGCAGGGCAGTCCACCCCGAAAAGCCCAAGGCCGCGCTTTTCCTGGCTGAGCTGGTTCCAGGACGTGCTGACTCCAAGCCACGAGTCCTCTAATGACCACTGATGATGTGGTCACGTCCGTGCCTGAAGGGTGACAAGACTGGCAGCAAACAAATAAATGATTCAACCCAGAGAGGCAGAAGCATGAAAGGGGAATGGGAGCCGCACACCCAGGCACGGGGCTTGCACGGTCCACACAAGTGCGCCCGGCACTTTGCACACACGGACGGAACAAGCTTCCGATGCCAGTAGGTATTATCTGCACAGTTCTGAGGGAGGTAATTTGCATAAGTCACCTCACCGGGTGGAACCGGGGTTCAAACCCGGCTCGGGGTCTGTGCTCATGAACCTAGCACTGAGCAGCGAGGCAAGATCGTGGGTGCCTGGGAGGGTCTCCCATGGAGGTCCCCTTGCCAACACCTGTACAAAATGCTAGCATTCTGTACAGGGAGGTGGGGATGTCTCCCCGGGGCAGGGTGCGGCCTGCTTCTCTGGCCTGCAGCCCACTCCGGTCAGACAGGTCTATCTGGTGCAGACGGATGAAGCTTGGCGGCTTCCGGTGCCACCACTGGTGCCAAGCCCATAGCCAGCCACAGCCCACTGCCCAGCCCCAACCTTCCGGGCCCGGCCCCAGCTCGGTGCATGTATGGAAAGGAGGGTGCCCCCGGTCCCAAGCAGAGAGCCCCAGATGACCACGACCAGAGTGAGTGGGTTCACCTCAAGAGGAAGCAGCTCCATCCGCCCAGCATGGCCCTCCGCTGGCCCCACACCACCACCCCCTCTGCCTGAGGGGGTGCCCGTGCTCCCCCCCCACTAAATGAAGACCACACTTAAAAATAGAGCCTCTTTATTGGTACCTGTGAGCTCAGCCACCACCCAGGGTCCGACGAGGAGGCCTCCTGGGCAAGGGGGCAAGCCCGCAGCCTGGGCTTCTTGGCACAGACATACAGAGGAATGAATAAATTATAGTTCTGACACTTAAAGACAATATAAAAATTGATGTAAAATTTCAAAATTCAACATCAGCAAAGGACAGAAAAGCCCTAAGGAGCCATCCCTGGCCCGGGGACAGGGTGGCAGGCAGGGCCCGCAGGCCAGGGCATGCTCCCGCTCCCAGGCCGAGCCCCTTGCCCTCTCTGGACCTCTGGCTCTCTCCCCATCCTGCACCCCGGGCTGGGAATACAGGACGTGGCCCTTGGAGAGGGGGTCAGAGGCCCGGGGCAAGAAGCAGAGGGAGCAGGTGAGCCACAAGGCGGTTCTGGTTACAGCTGGTCAGCCCAGCCCCTTTCTGCACAGCCACCCAGGAGCCGGGCAGCTGACCGAGCTCACAGGGCCTGCGTCCACACCTGCTCTCCGCCAGGGTCCAGGTAGGGCAGGATGCAGAACAACAGGCACGCTGCCCACCCGCCGGAGAGGCACAGCTAAAGCTGCTTGCTCATCTCCAAATAAATTATGGAAATAAATTACAGTCTTCACAGTCCAGAGGAGCCGCCACCCAGGGTCCTGGGCTCAGAGCGGCTCGGACGCCACGAGGTGGCTGACTTCAGCCCTGTCTTTGGGCCGAAGGAACATCATACAGAGACGGGAAAGAGGTCCGCGGAGAAGCTCCCCGCTTCTCCTCCTGGCGCACATAGTTGAGGTGGAAGAGCACTGTGTGGGTGAGGGGCGGAGCCCCCTCTCCCCCACCCTCTCTTCAGCGTAGAAAAAATTGATAAAAATAAATAAATAAAATTCAGAGTGTTGCATGAAAACCAGGAGTGCCCACAGGGCACCAATGGGGGAAGTCTGTTACATACAAGACCTGGGGAGCCCCGAAATCACAAAAAAAAAAAAAAAAAAAAAAAAAAGCAGCAACAGGGCTCTTGGGGTGGGGGGAAAGGCACCCCGGTCCTACACCGGCACAGGCTCTGCCAGAGAAGCCGGGGCAGCGTCTTCAAACTGGCTGTCGATGAAGCTGGCCAGGACTTCGGCCGCTGGCTCAGACAAGCTGACCAGGGACTCCAGGAAGCGAGTGCCGGCATCCCCTGGGGGGGAGAGGCCAGGCCAGGGGCAGGGCGGCGCCTCGAGGTGGTCCAGGCTGTCCGGGGCGTTCTGGGAGGCGTAGTGAGGCCCCAGGCTATAATCAGGCAGAGCCCCAAGCAGCTCGAAGGAGTCACAGGAAGACAGGCTCGGGTCCCCTGAGCTGCTCTGGCCGGCGTCCATGCTGGGTGGCACCGAGGTGCCAGGGAGGCTACTCTCTCTCCTCCCGTCAAGGCCATTGAGGAAGCAGCCGGCGTCCAGGTTGGCATTTTCATCCAAGATGCCCAACTCGAGGCTAGAGCCAGAGTAGCTCTGAGTCCAGCTGGCCAGGCCACCAGGGTCGCCGGTACCGAAGATGTCAGTGGGGTAGAAGCAGCTGAGGTTGTCCAGGTCCTCCACACCCCTCTCCTCCTCCTCCTCGCCGAGGTCGGAGTCACTGAAACTCAGGATCCTCGCCAGGCTGTTGTCGTTCATGCTGGGCTGCAAGCCAGGGCTTGGGCGGGAGGGGTGGTCCGGGGCCTCACTTGCGCCTGAGGAAGAGGAGGAGGAGGACGAAGAGGAGGAAGACACCGTGGAGGAATCGGTCATGTCGCTGCTGCAGCTGCTGTCCCCCAGCTCGCTGCTCACGGGGGACTTGGCCAGGGGGAAGGTGGAGACCAGGTCCTGCTCGCCGGGGCCGGGTGGGCTGCCTGGGGCCGCAGCCTCCAACTCCTCAAGGCCTGCAGCCCCTTGCTCCAGCTGCAGGCGGGTGAGCGTGTGGAGGAAGTGGGTTTGCACTCGTTTCTGATTGAATTCCACCCGGCCCTTGGGATTCTCACAGCCCTCTTTACAGCAGCCACAGGGGAAGTTGGTGTGGTCCATCTATAGAGAGAGGAAAGGCACAAATGAGTGACCGTCCCATGGGAGGCAAGAAGCCCTCTCCCCGGCTCAGGCTCCCCCAACCCAGGCCCACCCAGCAAGCGTACCTGGCACTTGATGCCCGCCAGGCTGCAGCTGCAGGTCTCGGGGTCACAGACCTTGTCGCAGCGACAGCCACAATCCTCCCGGGACTGGCGCAGGGCCTGCAGCTCCCGCTTCTCCTCGCGGTCGATCCTGCGCACCCCGGCGGCCCGCAGCAGAGCGCGCCGCTGCCGAGCCGGGTGGGGCTGTAGGAAGCTCACTTCCTCCAAGCGGCCACCTGCCACGGCCGCTGTCAGGTCCTCCTCCACAGAGGCGTCATCGATGGCGTCCACGGTAAGGGACAGGTCCGCCTCCGCCTTGGGGACGCCAGCCGCCAGAAGCTGCACCCACGGGAGAGAAAAGTTCGGACGTTTGACAAACCCTCCCAAAGTGCTAGGGTACCCACGAAAGCTGAGTACACTGTCCTCTGTGCCTCTGTAAAGAGGTATCCTGCTAGATCAGGCCAGATCCACCCCCTCCCCACAACATGACATTAACAGCACATGCCCCACATCCCATTAAGGCCAGCACGGGCACCACGCCCCAGGTCCTTCCTCCTACACTTGCACGGGGCCCTTCCCTGCCTCTGCAGATGATCCGGGCTCACTGAGCCCAAAGCAGGGCCCCGGGCCTTTTTGCCCACACACGTGACCTGCAAACTGGCACCAAAGTTAGGACTCCAGGAGCTGCCGAAGCCCGTGGACCACGAAGAGGGGTCTCCCGTACCTTACACCGAAGCATCTCCAGCTTCTCCTCCTTCAAGCGCTGGCGGAGCTTCTCCCGCCGGAGCCGCGTCTGTTCTTGTGTAAACTCGGCCAAGGAGAAGTGGCGGCAGGCGCTATGGCGGGAGGCCATGCCCAGAGTACAGCCACCACGGCTGGGCACGCTGGTGAAGCCCTGGCACCGTGGGAAGTAAAAGACAGTCGTGCCGCTGAAGTCCACGTGGCCTGTGCGGTCCCGGCGAGCGCGCTTCAGGATGGACGGAGCTGCAAGGGAGGCGGACAGGCAGGGCGTGAGTCCTCTGTGAGACACCCTACACCCTCCTCGGAGGCCCTGAAGGGCTGCCTTTCCTCCCTCATCCCCTCTCCACCCAACTCGAAGAGGGATGGGTCTGAATTTGTGAGCCGGCCAGGCTGGGTTTGGAACTGGTAAAACTAAAGACACACCTATGTCAACCCCGGCCTGTGTCATTTAGGAGTCTAAGTGACAGTAGGCACAGGATTAAATGTCTTCCCAATCACTACCAGCCTTTTTTAAGGCCTTTTGTACAGTTTTGTTTTTTGTTTTTTTTTTCGGTACTAGGGATGGAACTCAGGGGCATTCTACCTCCGAGCTATACCCCTAGCCCCATTTTTTATTCTTTATTTTGAAACCGAGTCTCACTAAGTTGCAGGGTGCCTCACTAGGTAGCTGAGGCTGGCCGCGAACCTGGATCCTCCGGTCTCAGCCTCCCGAATGCTGGGATTACAAGCATGCGCCACCACGCCCGGCTTCTTTTGTACAGTTTTCTATTGATCTGTAGAAGCTCTTTATATGTGACATCAGAGATAATAATCATCTGTTTAACCTACCTGTGCAAATATTTCATAGTTTTTTTATTTTTTTTTTTTGCGGTACTGGGGATTGAACTCATGGGGCATTCTACCTCTGAGTTATACCCCCAGCCCTATTTTTTATTCTTTATTTTGAAACAGGGTCTCACTAAGTTGCGGAGTGCCTCACTACTAGGTAGCTGAGGCTGGCCGCGAACCCGGATCCTCAGGTCTCAGCCTCCCAAATGCTGGGATTACAAGCGTGCGCCACCATGCCCGGCTTTTTAAAAATTTTTATTATAGTATTTCTCACACACACACACACACTATATATATATATATGCCGGGGATTAAATCCAGGTCTTTATACATATATATCCTCTACGACTAATCAAAAATATATATAGCTTCCTTCATAACTTCTCTGTTTTACAATAGGCTTAGAAAGGCCTTCCCTTTTTAAGCTATTGATTTATATTGATTGGTAAGTAAACTATATAGAGACATTCAATACCTATACTGGCATTTTAGTTTTATAAATTTGCTACATACTGGAAATTCCATACAGTTCAACTTAATTTACACACCCAGATACCTGAGGAAATTCCCTTCCAAAAGGTTGTTTGAGCCGGGAGTAGTGAGGCAGCATTCGGGAGGCTAAGACCGGAGGATCTGGGTTCGAGGCCAGCCTCAGCTACCTAGTGAGGCACTCCGCAACTTAGTGAGACCCAGTTTCAAAGTAAAGAATAAAAAACAGGGCTGGGGGAATAGCTCGAAGGTAGAATGCCCCTGGGTTCAATCCCCAGTACCGAAAAAAAAAAAAAAAAAAAAAAGGTTGTTTGAATTGTTACAGCCTATGTGCTAAAAAGCATACTTTGCAAAATACATATATACGTACACATAGATTACACAAAAAGCAGCATATTGGTGGCATTTAAATTTCATGGGCCAGGGGTTAGAGAAAAACGACGTCTACAAAGGTTTATTACTATGAAAAATAAGGTTAAGAACCTGCTGAGCTGGGTAATCCCAGTACTTGGGAGGCTGAGACAGGAGGATCACAGGTTCAAAGCCAGCCTTGGCAATTTAGCAAGCTTCTCAGCAAACCTAGTGAGACCCTGTTTCCAAAATAGATATAAAATTGGGCTGGTGGTGTAGAGGTAGAATGCTTCTGGGTTCAATCGCCAGTACCCAAAAAAGAACTTGCTGGAGGACTCTCTTGGTTTGGGTGCTAGATTTGGTTTTGCAGTGCTAGGGGCTGAACCCAGGGTACTCCTGTGCATGGTATGCAAACACCCTACCACTGAGCTACATTATCCCAAGCCCCCTTTATCAGCTTGGAATCGGAATTATACAAGCTTGAAACACAACCTGGGGGGGGGGGACCCAAAACCTTTTCTGGTGTGTTCAGGCAAAGCCGACCAGTGTTTTGACAAGTAGGACTGGAGCGGCAGGCCCTACGGCAGAGAGGGAGGCAGGGGTGGGGCATGGGACTCTAGAGTTTCTAGGAGGACAGGGTGCTGGCTGGAGAAAAGGAAACTGGAGCAGAAGGGAGGAGCCGAGTGGGAAGGCCCCAGGGCTGCTCCCAGAGCCACTACCCCCAAGGTGGAAAGTGAACGAGAGCCGGGCGTGGTGGCGCACGCCTGTAATCCCAGTACTTGGGAGGCTGAGACAGGAGGATCCAGGTTCCTGGCCAGCCTCAGCTACTTAATGAGGCCCTCTGCAACTTAGTGAGAACCTGTTTCAAAATAAAGAATAAAAAAAAAAAAAAAAAATAGGACTGGGGGTGTAGCTTGGAGGTAGAATGCCCCTGGGTTCAATCCCCAGTGAATGGAGCTGGGCCTAGGTGTCTCTGGACAAGGAAGCGGGCACTATGGGGACCCCCCGGGAAGGAGGGGTAGTCCTGGGAATCTGACCTGCAGAGGCAGAAAGGGCTTTGCCAAGGCCTCCTAATTTCATCTCTCAGGAAGGAAGAAAAAAAAAAAAACAAAAAGAGTGCAGCGGGTTCCCAGGGAAGACAGGACTCACGGGTCAAACTGCAGGTGCCTCGGAAGTCCGGGTCAGGCAAGGGTCTCTGACCCGAGGGGCCCTCCTCGCCCCAGGTAGGGGAGGCTGGAGAACAGGAACCAGAGAGGTTGAGGGAGGAGAAGGAGGAGGTGGAGAGCGAGGAGTCCTCCTCCTCCAGCTGGTCAAATTTCCTCTTCAGCAGTCCAGTCATGGTGGTGCAGTGTGTGGGGAGCGGAGGCACTCCAGCAGCTGGGGACAGGCAGCCTGAAATGAGAATGAGAAAGTTCTAGGTGGCAGAACAACCCTGGCAGGAGACAGGCGGCAGGGTCCCGGGCCCCTCTCGCCCCAGCCGGCAGGAGCTCGAGGTGCAGGCCAGGGTCTCCAAGAGGCCCTGGCTGCACAAGACCCGCACCTCTCCCCGGCCTCGTCACCTACACATCTACTCTCCCCAGGGCAGGAGACAGACAGACCAACAGATGGACCGACAGACCTCAGCCTGGCCTCGCTCACTCCCCGACGGGAATCCTGGGGGCTGACTCACTAGCGGGGTGATTCACAGGGCTCGCATCTGTGTGCCTGTGTGAGGCCTTCTGCCTTCTGTGCAGCTCGGAAGGTGGCTCTGCTCCCTCCCCCCCCCCCCCCCCCCCCCCCCCCCCCGCACACCCACAGAGACAACCGGTACGCACAGCTGCAGCCCCCCCTCACCCCAGGGCCCGGCTGACCAGGCCCGGCTCCCAAGTGGGCCCTGTTCCCAGGAGGACTTTCCCGAGTCCCTCCCCTCCTGGTACTGGAGCTTTTAGACTTTCCCTGAGAAAGCCCCGGCCTGCAGAAGAGAAGTTCCCTGCTTTCGGGCATGACTCTGACATGAGCTGGTCCCCAGATCTTAAAACCGGCCTCCGGTTTGCCTTCTCCTTTAACATCCAAAACTATCTGAACTAACCTCCTATGAAAAGTGTTTTTCCTCTTTAAACACACACACACACACACACACACACACACACACACACACACTCAAATAGTGAAACTGACCACCCAACACGATGTCCCAAGTCTCTCTGATCAGGGGCATCCTGGGACACACACCCCCCCCACCCCCACCCCCTTGCTTAGGATCTCAGCTCCCACTACAACCAGAGACCCCCACAGCCAGGCGGGTCTCAGGAGCAGAGCGAGTGGGTTCTAGCTCCTTCCCTGAAGCCACAGAAAGTAACAGTCCCTCCCAGAGGCCAGGGAAGCCCAGAGGATTTAATCCCCAGGCCTGTGCATGGCTCCCTGGTGTGGGCTACCTGGGTTTCCGGGATCCCTGCCTCGGCCTTCCTGCCGCGCTCAGGGCTGGGCCCAGGAGGTGGCCCACGGGAAGGGGAAGAAGGGGAAGAAGGCCCCACAGCTGGGGCGCCCCTCCCCCACTGCCATCACAGGAAACGAGACTACAGGAAAGCAACCAGAAAGCTGTCTTGGTCTCCTGGGCTCAGGTGTCCTTTCCAAACCCCCCCTTCCCCTGGGCGACTAACCTGGTAAAATGTCTCCCCCGGGGCGGCCTCCCCCAGCAGCCAAGCAAGAGGGAAGCAAGAAAATGGCCCTCCCTGGTCAATCCATCCATCCCCCAGCCCGGGGTGGGGGGGGCCATGGGGGGAGGATGCACAGGTGTTTCCGGTGGGGGGGTGTCCCTCTCAGGCTTGGCACCCCCCCTTCCCAGGGTCAAACCACAAACAAAAACAAGCCAGCTCCCAGCTGACCTGCACACTCTCCCAGGAGATGGGCAACTCAGGGTCAGAAGCCAGGCTCTTGTGTGTGCTCAAGCACACACACACACACACACACACACACACACACACACGCACACCAAGAAGCACACTTGTGGACCAACACCCACACATTCTATATCCCCACCACGGGCTATGAGGAGACCCCATCCTCGCCCCCCAACTCCAGATCCCATCTAGAGGGTGCTCAATGCCTCCCCAGCCACACACTCAGACTGAGGACCAAGAGCCCAGGCCAGGTCTGCCTGGCCCTCCCTTGCAAAGGCACAATTACACGGGCCCCAAACTGAACCCCTTGTCTCTGCTCCCCACCCCCCCTGCCATCTGTTCCTCTTCCTGTGTTCCCTATCTTAGTAACAGCACTGCCACCCACCCAGTTGCTCAAGCCAGAAACCTGCAGCCATCCCGACTCCCTCCCCCTCCAGCTCCACCCAGGCGCTGGGTCCTGGAAGCCCACATCCACCCAATCCACACAAGGCCAGGCCAGCTCGGCAGGTGCCCTGAAGGCCGCCCAGCACCGTATTAAAAACCTCTGCTCCGGAACCATTCAAACCGGACGAGGTGGTCCTGGGCCAGTTCCCTAACATCTCTGTGGGCCTTTGTCTTAAAAACCTTCACAGGGTTATTAGGAGGTCTACAGGAACCAATTTATGGCGGGTTCCGCAGATGTGTCGAGAAAGAATGAACTGCCAGATATATGCCCAATACCAATGAATGAAAGAAGCCGGAAACAAAGTCCATGTCCGTGGGGTTCCAGAAAAGGCAAACCAAGCCCGAGCATGTAATCCCTGCACTTGGGAGGCGGAGACAGGAGGATGGCAGGTTGGAGGACGGCCTCAGCAAGCAGGGAGACTCAGCAACCTAGCCAGACCCTATTTCCAAATAAGAAATCAATTGGGCTGGAGGTGTAGCTCGAAGGTAGGATGCCTCAAAAAAAAAAAGTCTAAAGCAAACCAACCCGCTGACAGTGACATGACCACCAGGGCGGGCGCACTGGGGAGTGAGGAGGGAATTTCCTGGAAGAAGAGGGGGCGGGGGGGGGGGGGTCTAGAAATGTTCTAT
>PVLC010013357.1:26269-42028 GCA_004027655.1 Graphiurus murinus | reverse complement strand
AAAAAAAAAAAAAAAAAAAAAAAAAAGTTTTTAAAAAGAATAACTCAAAGCTGGGTGTGGTGGCGCATGCTTGTAATCCCAGCATTTGGGAGGCTGAGACCGGAGGATCCAGGTTTGCGGCCAGCCTCAGCTACCTAGTGAGGCCCTCTGCAACTTAGTGAGACCCTGTTTCAAAATAAAGAATAAAAAATAGGGCTGGGGATATAGCTCAGAGGTAGAATGCCCCTGAGTTCAATCCCCAGTACCACAAAAAAAAAAAAAAAAAAAGAATAACTCAAAAATATAAAATTATAGCTGTTGTAACTTCCACAAGAGTTGCATGGACTATGACAATATATAATAGGAAGAATTGACATTGGCAGGGCAGAAATGACTAGAAGTAAATTAAGTGAAGAGTGGGACTTGGTGTCACCAAGCCAGTATAAAAGACAGAAATATCAGCCTGTGCCAAGGCCCTGAAGTTGGAAGGTTCTTGGCAAATTAAAGAATCTTAAAAAGGCCATTGTGTGGAAGGAAAAAAAAAAAAAAAAGGGAGTGCAAGGTGAAAGAAGAGCTAGGGCTTTGGTAGGGCTAAATCTTGCAGGTCATTGTTAAACACCAAGTTGTATCCTATGCACAACAGAAAGCAGTTGAAGTTCTTGTATTGGTGGTGTGGTGGGTGATGAGGGGGCTAATGAAATTGGTTATGGAAATACTTTGCCTATGGCGTGGAGAATGAATTGGAGGAGCTAGGTAGGTTTACGAAGACTTAGTAAGGCGATCTTTCCAAGAGGCCAGCATCTGTAATAGGGTGGTGGTGATGGGGAAAGGTAGATAGAATTGAGTGTATTTAGGAGGTGAAATGACAGCACTTGGTGATGGACTCAAAGTGTAATATGAAAGGTGACTAAAGAGGAATGCTAGGTTTATGGTTTGCATATAAGGGTGGGTGGGTGGTGGTGGTGGTGTGTGTTTGTGTGTGTGCTGGGAGTTGAATCCAGGGGGCATTCTACCTCCAAGCTAAACCCTCCGCCCTATTTTAGGTTTCATTTGTAAAACAGTCTGGCTTGCTAAATTGCTGAGGCTAGCCTTGAACTTGCAATCCTCCTGTCTCAGCTTCCCAAGTACTGAGATTATAGGCCTGTGCCACCAGGCCCAGAGCTGATGCCTAGTGGTTTAATTTACTGAGATAGGGAGCTTGGAGGAATAGCAGGCCTTTAAAGAGTGGGTTGGGAATGAATAGGGTACACTTAGTATTAGACACTTTGAAGCAATTTGCATAAAAGAAACTGAAGATATCTTTAAGACTGAGTGTAGCAGTGTAGCTTATTCAGCCCATACATACTCAGCGCTTTGCACAGTGTGGTCTATGCTGGGTGTTGTGGGGATATCAACAGAACTACTAAAACACAAAAAATAATTGGAGTTGTCGGGGTTTAGTATTATTAGGGAGAGGCATAAATAACCACAAGGAAAAATAGTAAGAGCAGAACATGAGATTGTCTTCCAGATGAGCATTCATTTGTGCCTGTGATTTCCTGCATTTCTGTGGAGGTCCTCTAAGCTCGAATTTTAGATGTAATTTTAAGATATGCTATTTGGATTCCTGAAAAATCTTCAAAAACCACCCACATTCCTTATGGAGCTGTGGCACAACAGCAGGCCCACGGGAGCCTTGCCGATTAATAAATAGAACACGGGCACCTCAGCTTTTGTTTATTGATACTGTAGTAATTCTTCTCCTCCCCCTCCCCGACAGAAACAGCATTCCGGAAGTAAGCAAAATTATTATCAAGATGAAACTTCTGGGGCCCAGGTTCCATCGCTGCCAAAATTTTGGGGCTGGCGAGCTAGAAGCGGGTGCGTGTAGGTGTAGAAACACGACCCTTCCCCAGGCGCTCCCAAGGGAGTCCGGGGGCTGCCCGAAGCCGCACTACACCTGGGAGGACAACCTCCCTTGGCTCGGGCGGAGGCCGCTTGTACCCAGGTGCATCCCTCAAGGCTGCGGCCCCTCCCGCGGGGCCGGCTTCCTCCACCCAAAACTGGCGCAACCGCCAATCGGGCGCTGCTCCCCTCCTGACGCAAGTGACCCGTGGCCAATCGCCAGGAATCTCTTTGCCAGGAGCCGGCAGGGCCCGCCAATCGGGGCGGCCCTGGCCGCGGTGGGGGCGGGGTCCCGGGGGACCGCGGGCCTTGCAGCACCGCCTGCGCCGCCGCCCGGGATCCGGCCGGGCCGACGCGGGGCTCGGGAGCGGCCCCCTCCCTCCCAGCAGGAGGCGCAGCGGGTGGGGCCTCGGCGGATGGCTTTCTTGCTGGCCACTTGCGGAGTGAGTAGACCCCTAGGATCTGGGCGGGGGGCCGGACCCCATCCCTAAGTTCCCCGGGGCGCAGATGCCGCGCTGTCCCTGCCTGGGTCCCGCCGCCCCTTGGGGTGAGTGGGGAGACTAGGGCGACTTGGCTGCCCAGGCCCCTTCCTGGGCAAGCGCTCCTCATTTCCTCAGCAGAGATAGGGGAGGAGGGTCGTTCGCCTCCAAACTCGACTTTGGAAGGAATTGCCTTCCTTGTGTTTTGGAACTCGGGTTTCCTTAGAAAGCTGGCTCAGAATATGATTTTAAACACAAAAGTTAAGCTTTCTTTTAATGTGACAGCTTAATTTTCACCAGTTGTCCGTTAATCAAATCTTCAGTTGCAAGTTAAATAGTATTTCTTTGATGTTTTATTTGTGGCACTGTATTCTTGCTCGATTGAACCTGTATTTTTGTGTATAACCATAGATGCTATTGTTTGTAGTGTGTGGGGAGGGAGGTAGTTTTATGTTTTTCAGGTAGCTGGAAATATATTGAAAAACTTTGGTATAGTTTTATGGGGTTCACATAAAAAATGAAGACTAGATTTTAGGTTCCCAGCCTAGCTTAGTTGTGGAAATTTGCCTGAAGCATTTTTGAATCATTCTCATTTTTGCTGTCATTCATACTGTACTTCACAAGTGTTTTTATTAAGAAAGGTTGAGAGATGTATTGAACAAGAAACCTTGCTAATTTGAAGTAACGCTTAGTTTTGTTTACTAATCCAACTATTTTACTTTTTGACTGTATTAAGGAAATTTAAGATAAACCACGTAGTTATTGCCTACCTTCTCGGTGGAGAATCTGGGAGGAATCTTAGAATAGTAGTTGCAGTTTTAAGAGCTTTTGCAGTAGATTGTAAAGCTGGAAATTCTGATGCAAGTATTTGTGAATCATCTCCCAGGACATTGCCTGTATTGAACTAAGTGATAAAGTTTTGTAATGACTAGTGTTAGCATGTCTCATTTGCTTTTACGTAGATGTTTATTTTTGGTACTAGGGGTTGAACCTAGGGGCACTCTACCTCTGAGCTACACACCCAGCCCTGCTTGTTTATTTATTTAGTTTTGAAGCAGAGTGTTGCTAAATTGCTAAGGTTCTGGTTAAGTTTGCTGAGGCTGACCTCAAACCTGCAATCCTCCTGTCTTAGCCTTCCAAATTTGGGGATGACAGGTTTGTGCTACCATGCCCAGCTAGAAAAGAAAATTTAAAAATATTTTTATGTTTGCTGCAGACCAGCAAAAGACCACTTCAATAAATGTGTCTTATTTCTTTTCCTAGTCCAGGGAAGGTATTTTATTTTTGAGTATGTGTGTGGGGAGAGGTGGTTTTATGCATCACTAAAAATCATATTTTAGTTTGAGAGCTTAAATGATAAACAAGAGAGATAAGACAGAAGCTGGACCTATTTCCAAAATGTGCTGAGTTTGGTTTGGACAGAGATGACAGTGTACTTGAAGTGCCCTTCAGTAAATAAGAATGTAAAAGCTATTGGTCAGGTACACTTTGATTGGTGGTGGTGGTGGTGGTGGTGGTGGTGGTGGTGTGTGTGTGTGTGTGTGTTACTGAGGATTGAACCTAGGGGCACTCTAACTCTGAGCTACACCCCCAGCTCTTTTTTATTTTTATTTTTGAAACAGGGTGTCTCTAGGTTGATGAGAATCTCACTACTTGCTGAGGCTGTCCTTGAATCTGCAATCCTCCTGTCTCAGCCTCCCAAGTACTGGGATTACAGGTGTGTGTCACCACACCCTGTCCATTTTGGTATTTTTTTTTTTTTTGCGGTACTGGGAATTGAACTCAGGGGCATTCTACCTCCGAGCTATACCCCCAGCCCTATTTTTTATTCTTTATTTTGAAACCGAGTCTCACTAAGTTGCGGAGTGCCTCACTAGGTAGCTGAGGCTGGCCGCGAACCCGGATCCTCCAGTCTCAGCCTCCCGAATGCTGGGATTACAAGCGTGCGCCACCACGCCCAGCTCATTTTGGTATTTTGAAAGTTCTGAATGGCATGCTTTTTTTTTTCCCCCTTATGTGAAAATATTGAGTAATAATTTAACTACTCAGCCATCCCCAGTTAATTTGGAGATCAGGAAATTTGTTCATCATTAACTTAGCTTGGTGAGGAAAGAACATTGTGTTATCCCCATGTTTAGCTGGTTGGAAAATCCTGCAGTTGTATGGTTTACATTCTGTTGATTATGAGGGTCACGACAAAACAATTTATAATCATACTTTTATTCTAAAAGCTAATTCTTAGATGTCCCGTGGGATATGTTGAGTTCCTCAATATCTAAACTTGATACTACAGACCAGTAACCGGTGTTTATGTTGATTCTTAAAATATAAAAACAAAGCTTTTATGATTACTACAATATACTTAGTAGGAAATTATATTTAGTAAGATTTTTTTTCCCCTAGATGATAATGCTTTAATTCATTCTCTCATCTCTCACCTAGACTTTTGCAAAAAATCTTCTGAGTAGTCTGTCACTGGCCTTCTCACCCATCCTTTTTACTAAAAAATAAATCTAAGTTAGTGCCATACTTAAAAATGTGTTTTGGTGCTAGGCGTGGTGGCGCATGCTTGTAATCCCAGTACTTCGGAGGCTGAGACAGGAGGATCGCAGGTTTGCGGCCAGCCTCAGCAGTTTAGTGAAGTCCTCTACAACTTTGTGAGACCCTGTTTCAAAATAAAGAATAAAAATAGGGCTGGGGGTAGCTCAGAGGTAAAATGCCCCTGGGTTCAATCCCCAGTACTGCCAAAAAAAAAAAAAAAAAAAAAAAAAAAAAGTTTTGGCTTCCTGTTGCCACAGTCCAGCTGCCTGGCCTGGCCTTTGAAGGCCCTTCACACCTGGCCCTAATTTCTCTCTCTGGACTCCACTTAGCTTTTATCCAAGGCATCTGCTGTGAACTGCTCATTTAGAACATGCCCACCACGGCCCCTCATAGTACTTCATCTTTTCACATGGCCTTTTCCTCTTCTTTAGATTTCCTAACTCTGCATCAGATGGTAAGCCTTCAGTTTTTAATGCACTGCACTTTCTTACCTTTCTTTCTGTCCAAAAAAGTGAGTTATTCTTGTCCTTGGTGTGCTACTACAGTATTTTGTTTGTGTCTCTATTATAGCGTTTACTAAATCGTATTGTAAATTTCCTGTTTACATGTTTGATTCTTGAATTAGATTCTACTTTGCTAGAGATCAAAGTTCTTATCTTTATACTCTCAGGAGGGCCTTTAACTCTAAATATCCCGTGCTTAGCTTTGTAGGGATGGAAAGATGTGATGCCTTCACACTGGCCATAAGGGTCGCAGCTGACACACTTATAATTAACAAGAGAAAAACTTCAGATTTGGTTAATCAAAAATTTTATAAGAGCCTGACATGGCATGCCTATAAGCCCAGTACTTAAGGGACTGAGACAGGAGGATCATAGGTTCAAGTACAGCATCAGCAAGTAGTAAGATTCATCAATCTAGTGAGACCTTATTTCAGAATAAAATAGGATTGGGGGTGTAGTTCAGAGGTAGAATGCCCCTGGGCTCAATCCCCAGTACCGTACACATGCACACAAAAAAGTTGTACAAGATGAAAGGGCCTTCATAGTGAGGACCCAAGACCCAGGGAAAACTGCTTTTTTTTTTTTTCTTTTAGGAACTGGAGATTGAACTCAGGGGCATTCTACCTCTGAGCCCCACCCCCAACCCTGTGTGTGTGTGTGTGTGTGTGTGTGTGAGAGAGAGAGAGAGAGAGAGAGAGACAGACAGACAGACAGACAGACAGACAGACAGAAAGACAGACTGGGAATGGAACCCAGAAGCATTCTATCTCTGAGCTACACCCCCAAACTGATTTTCTTATTTGTAAACAGGGTTTCACTATGTTGTTGAGAGCCTCACTAAATTGCTGAGGCTGTCCTTGAACCTGTGATCCGCCTGTCACAGCCTCCCAAGTACTAGGATTACAAGCATGCACCACCACTCTCAGCTTGAAAATTGTTTTTAATTCAGATTCAGTGAGGAATGGGTAGCCATGTAGAATGTGATTGGACAAAAAGGTATGATCTAATATAATAGACTAAAGGAGGTAAGCCTAGCAAGGCTTGCTGTTGAGATTGTTCTTGGCCTCTCGGTATAGCATTTCTTTTTCCTGGGTAATGTGGTGGGGCCCCTTCCAACACCAGGGTCTTAGAATTTACTATCAGCCGGATGTGGTGCCACACGCTTGTAATCCCAGTACTTGGGAAGCTAAGACAGGAGGATCGCAGGTTCATGGCCAGCCTCGGCAGTTTAATGAGGACTTCCACAACTTAGTGAGACCCCGTTTCAAAATAAAAAGAATAAAATTGGGCTGGGGGTGTAGCTTGCAGGTAGAAAGCCCCTGGGTTCCATCCCCAGTACCACAAAACAAAACAAAAAAGAACTTACTATCAGACAAGGTAGGTCTGAGAGTTTCTTTATGGGGACAATGGCAGGGGAAGGTTCCTAGGTATTATGGCTGGTTTGGGGAGAGAGGGGTTTTAGTTTCTATGGCTCACTTTGGGAAAAAATAATTCTAGTTTCCCTGACTTGCCTTGGGAGAGAACGAGAAGCAGGAGAAAGAAAGGGAAGAAGGAGTTCAGAAAGACTTTGCTTTGAGGCCCTTCCAGTATCCTCTCAGTTCAAAGTACTCAGCATGCCAAAGGACCATACTTTGGGTTATGGTTTTCTGAGCCAGACCCAACCTCACATAGTAAGTGTTTAACAAATGGTTGTGTTGTGGGATAACCCGGTCCCACACGTGGGTCCTTGGCATCCGTGATAAAGAGAATTTTAACACGTGCCATTTAGGAACAAAAAGTAGGAATTTATTTAGGAAAATAAGGGAAAGGGGAGAAAAACAGGTGAGCGGACATCTTCCTATCCTGATGTGCTTCCCAGGTCCCAAGAGAGCGAGGCGTGGTTAACTCCTTTCCTTTATAGGCTTTTAAGAGGGGTGGGCACAAAAGAAGTCTGGACCTCCTCCTTCTTCAGGTATTGGTGGGCATAAATTGAGTAGGTGGTCCAAATTGAGTCCTTCCTCTTTCTCAGGTTTCAAGATAGGTCTGCCCTTAGCTGTAAATTTCCAGTGTCCTTTGTCCTGGCTCTTAGGTGGGGGGGCAGGGTCTAAGGAACTTCCAAACCTTGGAATGGAGGCTGTCGAGCTTTAGTTCCAGGTGTTTACATTAAAGTGATATCTGTATTTTTTCTTTCCCATTTGTCTCCTTCCTGCCTAATTATTTCTTCTATCCTACATCAGTTGTTAGGTGACCAAAATATAAGACATAAAAATATCCTAAATGTGCAAATCTTTGACTCAGTTGTACTAGTTAGGTTTTCCCCTGTGAGTTAAAAATATTTCCTAGGTTACTAAGCTCCCTGGTTGCTACTAGACAAGAAAGACAAGAGATTGCAGAAAGTATTTTAAAACAATGGTGGAGCTGGGCGTGGTGGCCCACGGTTGTAATTCCAGCATTTGGGAGGCTGAGACCAGAGGATCCGAGTTTGTGGCCAGCCTCAGCTACTTAGTGAGGCACTCCGCAACTTAGTGAGACCCTGTTTCAAAATAAAGAATAAAAAATAGGGCTGAGGGTATAGCTTGGAGGTAGAACGCCGAATGCCCCTGAGTTCAATCCCCAGTACTTCCCCACCAAAAAAAAAAACCAAAACCAAAACCAAAACAAAACAAAAAAACAATGGTGGACAGATTCTGGACACCCCTACCCTCAAATCTATATGACCTCTAATATAGTCAAAATAATACTAAGAGCAATGCTAGCACAAACCAATTCAGGTGTACTCTTAGATCATAAGAAAACGTGTGCTGCTGGCCAGAGATATCAGGGAAGCTGCTTGGAAGGGATAAAATTTAAGCTCCTTCCTGAACATTAGATAATGCTTACAATATTTGCTATTATCTCTATTGTCCTTAAAGATGTTCGTCGAGCACTCGTGCGCACACGCACACACAAGAGAGAGAGACAGAGAGAAAGAAAGAAAACAGTAGTCCTTCATATATTGAAGTTCACTTATTTTTGGAGGCATCGTTAGGAACGTGGCTTCTTTACTATATTGACTGAGGAACTAATTTTATTTTTCCTAAAATGTGACACTTCTACCAAGTTATTCTTCTTAGTCCATTGTTTCTTTGCATTCTCTGCACTGGAGAATTATTATTATTATTATTTTTTGGTGGTACTGGGGATGGAACCCAGGGGCCTTCTGTCTCCAGGCTATACCCCCAGACCTATTTTATATTTTATTTGGAAACAGGGTCTCACTAAGTTTCTGAGAAACTCACTAAATTGCTGAGTTTGGCTTTGAACCTGCGATCTTCCTGTCTCAGCCTCCCAAATACTGGAAAGCATGTGCCACCACGCCTGGCTTGGAGAATGTGTTTTAAAAATCTGATTGCATTAGTCTTTTTCCTTTGGTTTCAAGGTTACACTAAATGGTAGTTTGCTTGAGTTTTATCATTCTTTGTCATACCATGGAGGATGTGGCTGCAGTTGAAACCTATAAAGTTCTTATTGTCTTTTCTTAAATGAAATTAATATTTTTCCAAAGATGAATAAGTAGACCCTAGGTTTTTCTGGTATAATGAGGTATTACTCTCTAGGTAAATAAGATTATATAACTGGAAGTATTGGCTTCAAAGAATTCTAAAACTGGAAGAAATCTTAAAAGGGGTATGTGTGTATACACACACACACACACATATATGTGTATATGTATGTATATATATATATGTATACATATATATGTGTATATATATATATATATGCACTTTTTTTTTCCTTTGGTGGTGCTGGAGATTGAGCCTAGGGCCACTGTATCTCTGAGCTATACCCCCAGCCCTATTTTTAAAATTTATTTTTGTTTTTTATTTTGAAACAGGATCTTGCTAAGTAGCTGAGCACCTCACTAAGTTGCTAAGGCTGGCCTCGAACCTGTGATCCTCCCATCTCTGCCTCCCAAGTACTGGGATTACAGGTGTGTACACCATCCCTGGCTAAAAGTTCTAATTTAATGTCTACCTTTTTTTTTTTTTGCATAATGGAGAAAGGAGTCTCTGATTTGTTCAAGGTTACACAACAAGCACCTATAATAACGATTATTTGAGACTAGGTGGTTCTTGCTGTTTTGTTATCTCTAGGAAATGTCAAGGCGCTGCTCTGTTGTGCCTCCATCCACTGCTTACCTTGCTTCACAAACCCCAGTACTTTTTCCCCAGCCACTGATTGTGATTTCCTTTGAAGTCTGCATTCAGGTCTGAAGAATATCCTCTTATATGCTTCTTTAAGAGAATGTTTTTCCTCATTTGGTTTTATGATTTCTAACCACCTCATGAGGTTGTAGTAGCCTTTCAGTCTGGGAGTGCATCTTTGGTTATTCTCCACTTTCTTACAGATTCCTTTTCTGCTGTGCTGTGCTCTGCTCTGCTCCAGGAGGCTGACCTTTATAGCCTGCCTCAGCTGGGGTCCTTTATCCTTGGGCTTCTGTTTGGGTTTAGCCATGAGAGGTAGCAACAGAAGATGACAGGTAAAAAAGAGAGAACTTTGGAGTATGTATTCCCACTGCTGCTTCCCTGCTTTGATGCCACTGTAGCTCTAGTGTTCACCTTGGACAGGCCCAGTAGAAACATTGTTCTGCTCTTACTTGTTCAGGTTAGTAGTCAAATCTTCTGCTGTCCCTAATTCCTGGGATCCTTCAGCATCACTCCCTGGTTTCCTTAGCCCTGTACTTCTATAAGTAGTTTCTTCATTAAAGCAAAGTTTACACACAGCATCTGATTGTGCTGCTTTCTGCCAGGGCCCACTGTTGAAATACTTCCTCCCAACCTCTATCTTTTTAAACCCTGCACTCAAATACTACCTCTTTGAAATCTTTCTTTTTCTTGTAACTTTCTCCTTTAAACCCTTTAGTGCATGTGCCCCTCCCCCACCTCTTTTGTACTGGTGATTGAACCCAGAGGCATTCTACCTCCAAGTTATACCCGCAGTCCGATTTTATTTCTTCTTTGGAAACAGGATCTCACTAAGTTTCGGAGGGCCTTGCTATGTTGCTGAGGCTGCCTTCAAACCTGCGATCCTCCTACCTCAGCCTCCCAAGTACTGGGATTGTAACTGTGTGCTACCACGCCCGGCTTTTTAGTGCATTTCTCTTAACACCTATTTTACTGCACTCAAAGCAGTTATTTGTAGGCAGATGTTTGTCTCTAATAGATTGAAACTCTTTTCAGTATCTGCCTCTCCAAAGTATCCAGCGCAGTGACATAATATAGGAAATGCCCAGTGAATAATTGATTTTTGTTAACACTGAATTCTAATGCCCAGAATAGTATGTGTATGTACTCATGATACGATTTGACAAGAGAAAATGAGTTTTTAGAGGGATAAAGTGATTGTCATTACTTGATCTTCCTTCTCATTGTACTGCCATTTATTTGTGTTTTTTCCTCCAGTTTCTTTTTCCTAAAAACTTCGTTTGCCTTGGAAAAATTTAGCATTCATACTTGTAATATAATAAGTCATTTATAACAACTATGATTTACTTATGGTTTTCTCATGAGCATCCTGACTTATAAGCTGCACAAACTTCTAGTTCTTTTATGTTTGAATGCTATCAGATAGGCACATTGCAGAATTCCTTAATTCATTCACAAATTTTTTCTTGAGCATGTGCTACAATCCAAGCACTATCTAGGGAATGCAGTAGAGAACAAAACAAAGTCCTGCTTTTGTAGTTTTGCTTGTATTTTAGTCCTGTTTCAGATCATTGGAAGTCTCTCTGATAATAATTAAACTAAATCAGAGTAATTTTGTACAAGCTTTTAATAGCTTTAGAAAAAAAAACGAACCCCTGTTTCCTTCTGAGATTCCCTGGTGGTAGCTAAAATCAGATATACAAAGACAGCTTTGGCATATGCAATGTTAAGGGATAAAATAGCAGAACAATTGTAGAACCTGTTCTTTTTAGTTCAGAGCTGGTTTTGTTTTATTTTGTTTGGTTTGTGTCAGGTAGCCTTTTGGTCTGACTAGTTTGTCATGTTAGTTCCCCTTGGGTGTTAGTTTGTCAGTTTGTTATATTTGCTATACAGAGAGATCCTGTCTTGTTAGGTAAATATATCAGATTTTGTTTTGGAAAACATTACATAATCAAAATTTCAGCAAATATTATGAGAACTCTACAGGTATTTCAAGACCTCAACTGACTACTAAAATACTCAGTTTGAAGATTTATGTGCTTAATTTCTTCTAGTTAGACACAGCAGATTCCAGGAAACTAAACAATTTGTATTTGGTAGATCATTAAAAATAGACTTTCTAAAATGTTTTAATGGAACTGGGCATAGTGGTGCATGCCTGTGATCCCAGTATTGGGAGGGTGAGACAGGAGGATCACAGAATGGAAGGACAGTCTCATTAACCTGACATTCCTTCTTAGTGAGATACTGCAAAATAAAAGATAAAATAGGATTGGGACATAGCTTGGTAGAATGCTCCTGGGTTCAGTCTCTAGTCCCCCCGCCCCCCCAAATGTTTTAATGGCTGTTAGTCTAAGGTTGGGGAAAGGAATAATCTCCCTCTCCCCTAGTTCCATACTAGTAAGCCATTCAGTTTAATTTAGGTACTAGAATGACTTAAGACTTAAGAAAGATTTTGCAAGTAACCTGACAAACTAAAGTTTCTCAGAAGAAAGGCTTTGGTTGATTGCCAAATACCACATGGTCAGAAGAGTACTTTGTTAGGTGGTATGATGTGGTGTTTTTGTTCTTCCTGAGATTGCTTTCTTGAAGTTGAGTCATGCTCATATTGTTGGCAGGAAGGGTGTGGAAAAAAAAAAAAAACGTATTATGCTTTGTTGTACTGGCCATTTTTCTTCTCAGCATTTCATTTATTTCAGTATAGTGGTTGCTAAGTTTTAAGTGCCTTTTTTTTTTTTTTTTTAACTAATGTGTGCTTTTAAATGATCTGGAAAGGGGTTGCTCACTTGCCTAGCATGTCTGAAATCCATTGTGCTACATTTTATTTTGCTAGGAAGGGTTTCTGAGCAGTTTCAGCATTGCCATATTTATTCTCTTAATGTATTTTAGGATTTTGCAGATGATGATGACTTTGCACATAAAATTTTTTGAAAAATTCTTTTAATCTGTGGATCTGTATATTTTTTACAGAATGCTTTCACTTTTAAATTATAAAATGAATGCATTTACAAAAAAATTAAACAACATGAATGCATATAGTAGAAACTAAGAGTGTCTCAGATGCTCCTTTGCTCAACCACACTTCTCAGGAGTAACAGCATTTCATGTTTTCTTTCATGTGTTTTGTTTCAGGGGTGTGTGGGAGGGGGATGGAGGAGGGACATACAGACCTTCTAAAAATGCAACTTCTAAAAATGCACCTTCTCAGCCTCCCAAGGACAGTACTCCCCAGGGGGGTTTCATCCCAGTATCACACACAAAAAAGGAAAAACCCCAAAATGCAACTTCTAGTGTGTAGCTAAAATAACTTTTCAAAAATACAACTTTAATATCATTCATGCCTGTCTAGTATAAAGTAAACATGCAGTTAATGTTAATCAACTTGAATTGGTATTTTGCTTTCTGCATTCAGAGCCTGTAAACTCATGTTTCATTTTAGATTTTATTTTATTTTTCTTCTTTTGCGGTACTGGGGATTGAACTCAGGGGCATTCTACCTCCGAGCTATACCCCCAGCCCTAGTTTTTAATTCTTTATTTTGAAACCAGGTCTCACTAAGTTGCGGAGTGCCTCACTAGGTAGCTGAGGCTGGCCGAGAACCCGGATCCTCCAGTCTCAGCCTCCCGAATGCTGGGATTACAAGCGTGCACCACCACGCCCGGCAAGATTTTATTTTTTTAAGAAATCTGCTGTCCAAAAATACTCAGTGACAATCTTGTATGCCTTTCATAACATTTATATATTGATAATGCTAGTTTCATCTTTTATGAGAGAGGTTAATAACCTTGTACTTAATTGTCTAAATGGGCCCACTTCCTTTTTTTGGTAATGGGGATTGAATCCAGGGGCAGTCTACCTTCCTGACTCAGCTTCCCAAGTGCTGGGATTATAGGTGTATGCCACTGCGCCCAGTTTAACAGGGGCACTTTTGAGAGTAAAGGAGGCTGCTAATAACTTTGCTGAAACAGTAACATAAAAATTATCCTAGGTAAACTAATATAGATGGTCATCTGTTTATAGACTTCAGGTTTTTGTTTGTTTAGTTGCTTTTTATTTGTCTTTATTGAACAAATTGGGAGGGTCCTTTGAAAAAAGAAGCTATATGATTTCAGTAGAGGAAAATGTTATAAATCTCAAATTTTCACTGTTGAGTTGTTCATGGAGTCAATATTTGTGTTTTGTAAATCAAGGGTTACAGGAGAGTTTCAGTAGAAACTGAAGAGATGATAAAGAGGAAACAGTAGAGCTGAGTTACGATGGAAATTCTTGACTTTTAGTATGTGTACCCGATTCCTATTAGGCAAAGCACTCTATTTCTGTCACATTTCTTCATGTGAATGATTCAGATTTATAGTTTTATTTTTAACAGAAACAACATTATAAACTATTTTCTTTATAAATTTAAAGATAAAAGCAATTCTAGATTTTCAAAGAACTAATATATATTTAAACATATGCTGTTATGGAAAAAAGGCTTCCTTTACACTGTTTTGACTCTTGGTTACCAAGATAATAATTGAATCCAATTTACTTTTTGTGATTTAGGCATAGTAATATACTTTTCTGAACATCTCATATTGGAGTTGTTTTTTTTTTCTGATTTTCTATAGTTTTTTTTTTAAACCACTTGTTTATTGCTCAGACCTTTGTTATTACTGTCATTGGTTATCTTCTTCAGAATTCATCAACTTACTGTTTTCATTTTTTTTTTTTTTTGGTCAGGGCTTGAACGCAGAGCATTTTACTTACTTCTGAACTACACTCCCAGCCGTGCCTCCTTTTTTTTTTTGAAACAGGGTCTCATTAGGTTTATGAGAGTCTCACTCCTTACTGAGGCTGTCTCTGAACCTGTGATTCTCCTGACTCAGCCTCCTAAGTATTGAGAATATGGGCATGCATCTGACTTTCATTTCCTTTTTAAAAAATAATGTTAAGTATATTTTAATTCTTATATCCTTTTCTTCACTTTTTTTTTTTCCCCCCAGTACTGGGGATTGAACTCAGGGGCATTCTACCTCCGAGCTATACCCCCAGCCCATTTTTTATTCTTTATTTTGAAACCAAGTCTCACTAAGTTGCGGAGTGGCTCACTAGGTAAGCTGAGGCTGGCCGCGAACCCGGATCCTCCGGTCTCAGCCTCCCAAATGCTGGGATTACATGCGTGCGCCACCATGCCCGGGTCTATATCCTTTTCTTGATTGTACATCTCTATAAAAAAATTGCATGTGCTGGGTGTGGTGGCACATGCCTATAATCCCAGTACTTGAGAGGCTGAGACAGGAGGATCCTGGGTTCATAACCAGCCTCAGCAATTTAGGCTCTCATCAATTTAGCAAAACCCTATTTCCAAATAAAAAATAAAAACAGGATTGGGGGTATAGGCTGAAAGTAAAAAGCCCCTAGGTTCCATCCCCATACACCACCCCCCCCCCCCGCCAAAACACACAATTGCATGTGACATATAGTATCTGGTTATTCATTTAAAAAAAAATTGAATACTTACTGAATGACTTCTATATATTAGGCACTGTATAGAGTTTGGGATTATAGTGATGAATCCTGGTTATCTATGTCTCCAGATTATAAAGAGAAGTGTGACACCTGCTGTTGTATTACTTTACATGTATTTTTTCATTTCATCTGTCCAGCAGTTTTGAGTGGTTTATTGTATTCATCTTATTGAGAGACAAAGTATCTTGACTAGGCCACACAGTAGTTCATTAGGAAGTTGCAGATTCAGGGTGTGTGTGAGTGTGTGTGTGTGTGTGTGTGCGTGCGCGTGTGTTATTGGGGATTGAGCCCAAGGACGTTCTACCTCAGAGTTACACCCCCAGCCCTATTTTATTTTTATTTTTGAAACAAAGTCTCGCTAGGTTAATGAGAGTTTCACTTCTTGCTGAGATTGTCCTCAAACCAGTGATCCTCCTGTCTCAGCCTCCCAAGTACTGGGATTACAAGTGTGTGTCACAACGCCCAGTTTCAGATTCAGGATTTAAACTAGATCAGTCTTTTTTTTTTTTTTTTTTTTTTTTTTTTTTTTTTTTTTTTTTTTTTTTTTTTTTTTTTTTTTTTTTTTTTTTTTTTTTTTTTTTTTTTTTTTTCGGTACTGGGGATTGAACTCAGGGGCATTCTACCTCCGAGCTACACCCCCAGCCCTATTTTTTATTCTTTATTTTGAAACCGAGTCTCACTAAGTTGCGGAGTGCCTCA
>PVLC010013357.1:0-26169 GCA_004027655.1 Graphiurus murinus | reverse complement strand
CGCCACCACGCCTGGCTTAAACTAGATCAGTCTTTAAATCTTGTGTTCATTTTTCACTGCATCAAACTCCTTTAGGAGCTGGGTGTGGTGGCGCACACTTGTAATCCCAGTACTTGGGAGGCTGAGACTTGAGGATCCAGGTTTGAGGCCAGCCTCAGCTACTTATTGAGGCACTCCGCAACTTAGCGAGACCCTGTTTCAAAATACAGAATAAAAAATAGGGCTGGGGATGCAGCTTAGAGGTAGAATAACCCTGGGTTAAATTCCCAGTACCAAGAAAAAAAAAAGAACCTTTTTCAGGCAGATTATATTTAGTGCCTATATGTCATAAACTCTTGGCAAAATATTACTGTGATTTAGTAGAAAAGTGTAATGTACTTGAAGCCAGAGAACTAGATTAGAATCCCAATTTGAAAAAAGAAAACCCAGCTTGAAGATTTGAGTAATAAACACTTATAAAATAGGATCAGCATGTGTCTACTATGTTGTGATGATGGAGTGAGTGAGGAAGTGCAGAGTATATAGCAGGATACCCAGTACCCTGAGCAGTTTCTGTTGTATATTATGTGCCCATAATGAATCCATGGTGTTAGAACCGTTCATTTAGAACTGTAGAAAAAGACCTTACCGTTTAGGACATTCTTGCGGTACCTAGTAGTTGTTGGTAAGATACCTCTGATAACTGAGAACCTAATCTGAAGCCTTAGGTTATCAGAACATTGACTTACCTGGAAAATACCGTCCCCAAGGTGTAGTGGAAAGAAAGGTTTAATGCTAGCGTCAATTTTATGGATACCTTTAAATTAATAATCTTCACCCCAAATGAATTGATAGTTGAATATTAATCTTTAGAATTGAAAATAGATCAAAATCCTTAGGTTCAGAACTTCTTTGTATCTCCAAATCCTCTTCTTCCATTCATTAGCAAAAGTGTTAAATTGCAGGGATAAATAGGGATTATAATTGTTTCAGAATGTTGTTTTATCCAGGGAAATCACAGGTTATTATGTCTCACATAAAATTGTGGTTTTATTAATATTTTTAGTTTCTTTTATAAGCTTTTTTCTTATTAAATCAACCGTGTGTGTGTGTGTGTGTGTGTGTGTGTGTGTGTGTGTGTGTGTGGCATTGGGAGTTTAACACAGGGGCCTTCTACCTCCGGGCTATATCCCCAGTCCTATTTTATTTTTTATTTGGAAACTGAGTCTCGCTATGTTGCTGAGAGCCAAAATTTCTGAGACTGACTTCAAACCTGTGATCCTCCTGTCTCAGCCTCTCAAGTACTGGGATTACAGGCATGCACCACTCTGCCTAGCTTCTTATTAAACCAATTTCTAAGTCATCTGGTAGGGAGACAAAATGGTGTCATTTCTCTAAAAACTTAATTTGCTAACTGAAATTTCTGAGGAACAGAGAAGCCATTAAGTTTGGCATAATGTGTTTTGTTTTGTCTTTTAACTTGCCGTGTGCTGCTTATGTGCCTATTTTTCCTCTATAAAGTTACAGGTTTCTCTTATTATTCCTTTACTTGATTATTGATGTCAGACTCACAGCATGGTAACTTTCTATTCTCTCTTTTCCTTACCTTTATGGAAGATCAGTACTACACTTGCTTTTTTCCAGTCTTCTGGTATCTCTCCAGTTCTTGAATTTTCAAAAATAATTGTAAGTGATTCAATTGTAAGTATGCCCTATACTTCTTTCGTTGGATGAAAGCTTATTTGTGATGCATGTCATCTCAAATTGCTGATTGTTAACAGAAACTTTCCAAATACTCCCATATTTTAATCAAAATGACATTCTTTTAAAGATTTCATCATTAACTATAGGGTGTGTGTTTTGGTAATTTTAAGAAATCATCCATTTTGTCCATATTCTTTTTTTTTTTTTTTGCATTAGTAGGGTTATTTTCTTTGGTGTTTTTCCTTTGTTAAAATTTTAAACTGTTTTCCCCTTTTATAGTTCTGTTGATAACTTTTCCTGTTTTCTTGTTATTTTCAAATTTCTATGAGACTTACATGGAATAATGCATTTCTAATATATAATCTTTTCTCTTTTTGTAACATATTTTTATTAAATACTATTTTTTTCATGTTTAAGAGGAAGTACTGTACATAGGGTACTTAGTCCTTAAGTTTTCACTGTTCTCAATAAGATATGGTATGAAAATAATTACTCATTTGTGAAGTTCCTGTTCTGTTATTCTTAGTTCCTCAAGTTACCCATAAGTTTCATAATTTCCTGATTCTGATGTCAGGAAGACTTTAACCTTTGACCACTTTTACCTCCATTGTTCATTACTCTTTCTCTGCGAGCAGGAATTATTTTAAAAGCTTTTACTGCCTGCCTCAAAAGTTTTCTCCTGTACAGTTTTACGTAGGGAGTCTCTCCAAAGCAGCTACAGTTTTCATGCACTTCAGATAGTTTTACCTTGCAGGACTCCTTTTTAATGGGGGTGAAACATTCTGTTAGGCATGAAGTAAAGTGTTTAGTGTCCCAGCTAAAGTCATTAATAGCAATTGGTTTAGTTTTACTTACATTTGTTAGTTTTAAAGTCTCTTCTGAGAAAAGTGGTGGGACTAAAGCTTAGAAGGATTTAGGAGGAAGTACTGATACAGTATTGAGGCAGCAATATTATTTTGTCAGCCTAGATATTTTAGAAATTCCTTGTAAATTTGTTCCAGTGTGTGTTTCTCTTTCTCTCTGTGTCTGTCTATCTGTCTCTCTCTCTCTCTCTCTCTCTCTCTCTCTCTGTGTGTGTGTGTGTGTGTGTGTGTGTGTGTGTGTGTATATATGTTAAACTGGATACACAGTTCCTGGCTGATAAATAATAATGTTATTCTTCTTGATTTTCTATATCTACTTTAGCTTTCTTTTGTTAGCAAAGTACTCTTGAAGGCTAGAGACTTTTTTAGCATATTTACCACATAGATGGGTTTTTTTCTTTACATATATTTCTAATTTTATGGCTAGATGGAAGTTTAATTTCTATGGAGATTTTTTTTCTAATTTAATTTCTTGTTACATCAAGATTTTGGGGGGGGAGGGGTACTGGGGGTTGAACCCCAGGAACATTTTACTTCTACGCCACATCCCCAACACCCCCCCCCCCCCCCCCCGCTTTTTTTTTTTTTAGGTACTGGGAATTGAACCCAGGAGCATTCTACCTCAGAACTACATCCTCAGCCCTATTTTTTTTTTTTTTTCTCTCTCTTTATTTTGAAACAGAGTCTCATTAAGTTGTGGAGGGCTTCACTAAGTAGCTGAGACTGGCTGCAAATCTGTGATCCTTCTGTCTCAGCCTCCCAAGTACTGGCATTACAAGCCTGAGCCACCTGGCTATCCCCAGCCCTTTTGGTTTTTTATTTTTGAAAGACAGTCTTAAGTTGCTGAGGGCTTTGCTAATTTGCTCAGGCTGGTCTCAAACCTGTGATCCTCCTGTCTCAGTCTCCCAAGTACTAGGATTACAGGCGTGTGCCAACCACACCCAGCTGAAATTTTGTATTACTTTCTCTATAATTGCTATGTTTAATTTAAACTTTAAGGGAATTCCTACAGAAATTACCAAGTTATAGGTTATAGCACATCAACATAGTAAACTAGAGCAGCAAGCAACCTTTTGGGTCCTCATTGCCAGCAGTGCAACATCACTTCAGTTACTGCTGAAGGAGGTGGGTTAGAGAAGAAAAGGAGGAAAGGTGCAGAACAGAAAGGCAAGAGAAACATAGGAGAAGGGGCTGTGGGAAGACTCATCATGACATCACCAGCTGGTAGGTGCTACATCCTAAAAACAGTGCCACATGTATTCATTCAGCGCTGAGCTGGGACCAGAGGGTGAAATGATGAGTGAGTGGCACAGCTCCTGCCCTTCATGTGGTCCTTTAGAGAAGCCAGCCACTAAGTAGTACCATCACACCAGGACCAGTGGTAGGTGGGGCAGGTACAGAGCACTAGTATGTGTATCTGCTCGACTTCCAAGCTACTCGTTCTTAAGTGCAGAGTCACGCAATTAAAAGGTCTGTCTTGAGTGGGTGCAGTGGCACACACCTGTAATCCCATACTTGGGAAGCTGAGACAGGAGGACCACAAATTCGACGCCAGCCTGGACCATACAGCAAGACCTTGTTTAAAAAAAAATTTAAAAAGGGCTGGGGGTGGAACACCCCTCAGCCCAGTGGTAGAGCACCCCTGGGTTCAATCCCTACTACCATGATAAATAAATACTATGCTCTCTTCCCAGTTCTTTTCAAATGAAGACAGACCACCCTCAACACGGTAAAGGACTGTATCCTTAGTCCTGTTTAAAATGAAATTCCAAGCCGGGCCTGGTGGCGCACACTTGTAATCCCAGTACTTAGGGAGGCTGAGACTGGAGGATCCAGGTTCATGGCCAGCCTCAGCTACGTAGGCCCTCCACAACTTAGTGAGACCCTGTTTCAAAATAAAGAATAAAAAGTAGGACTGGGAGTGTAGCTTGGAGGTAGAATGCCGCTGGGTTCAATCCCCAATACTGCAAAAAAAAAAAAAAAAAAAAAAAAAATTCTATTAAAAGAGATTAATGTGAATAAGTATAATGCCTTAGTGTTCTAAATGTTAGCTAGAAAGAGGAACAGATAATACTTCAAGACAACTTTTATGAAGTAGTCTCTATCTTCTTATGAGCTAATCAAGCAATGGCTAGATTACTTTCAAAGATGTTCAAAAAGTAACTTCTATGAATGGGAAGTTGCAATAGGCGAATGAATAGTGAAACCTGCACTTCTAGGGCATTCTTTATGAGATTTGAGAAAACAGTTTAATTACTCAACTGCTTGTCCATATTATTGAAAAGTTTCTTCATGTTATCTTATTGATCATATATAACTTGTAGATTTTAAGTACATCCAAAATTTGTGGATTACTCTGCAAGGGAGATTAGATTTGGTGAGCAGCTCTTTGACATATGAAGCATGGAGTGCATTCTGAAGGTCAAAGAAAGTTGTGGAAGACTGTCCAGAGGCAAGACTGAGAGGAGAGCCAGTGAGGTTCATGTGATTCTAGCAACATCAAAGGGTTATTTCTGAATAATTAATTTAGGTAAGGTTCATATAGAGGTAATTTGAGTCCGAATTGTTTACATTTATGCCCTGAAAGATTTTTAATCTGATAGTATTTGTCCAATAGACTGTGGTAATTAGACTTTTATAGTGATAATTCTAAATGGCTTCAGAAGAAGGAAGATTTTTAAAGACCCCCCCACCTCAACACTTAGATGCTTCACCTTTTATTCACTTAATGTGCACTGACCTTTTAAAGTATTTAGCAAGAACAATGGATTTAACTGACTTTAACTGGGTCTTGGTAGTCCAGTCATTGATAATTATCTTATAGTACTCTATAAAAACAAAAACCAAGTCAAGCATTCCTTCTAATTTTTCTGTGGTATAGTAACATGGAAAGAAATTGCCCCTTTCTGCTATAGTATCTAAGAAATGTTATATATTTATCCTTTTCTGCATCTTTATTATCATATTCTACACATCAATAGTTTCTAATAGGAAGTTCTTTGGATTATCTTTAAAAATGACACTTAACCACAATTTTATAAATATATCTGGACTGTACATACATTGTTTATTGTGATTTTTCTTTCTTTAACTTTCGCCTATTGGAAGGGGTTTTTCTTCAATAACTTTATATGTATGTAAACAAAACAAGTAGGCAGATTTATCACCTTTTAATTTGAAAAAGAAAAAAAATTACAAGATGAGTTTTCCAATGGTCTTAGCAGGAGTTAATTTTTAGTGTTTTGGTTCAGAATTTGGATTTTAGATTGAGAGCAACAACATTAGCAATAGTAATAGTTGATAACGTTAGTGATTGTTGTCTTAGGTAGATATAGTAGCTGCCACACTAATAATAGATGGAGGAGGATACTTGTACTGGGGAGATAAGAAGACAGAAGTTTAGAGAGCCATGGTATTTTGTTAGTGCCTGAGCTAGAATTAGAAATTCCAGGTTTGCAAACCCATTGTTTCCCTAAGACCTTACTATCTCAGCTTGGAGTTTTGTGATAATGGCTGTGAATGCTTTAATAATAATAAGGTGTTCTATATGCAAAGATGAGATGTTGCTGTAATACAAAATAAGCTTTGGCTTCAATTTATGAAAATGGGAATGTGAAAATAAGTAGCATGCTCTGGCCAAAGGCAGAGAAGATATGACAAGGTCAAGTTTGAGATGGGTATGGTGAACTATTTGTATTTGACCCATTTAGCAGAGTTCTATGGTTAGGTTAGGATTCTGACAGTAATAGGTCTTTATCCTTATAACCCCTGCTTAACTGCATGATTGTTGGCATGCAGGTTTGGCAAACTAGAAGGTAATTTTTTTTCTGGTTGTTTTGTCTTTTATGCCTAGGATTAACTTGAGTTTTTCAGTTAGAGATGATTAAGAACTTAAAATATTTCTTTCGAGTAATATTAAAACAATCTCAGGCTCTCATGACGCTTAAATTTTAGGCAACAAATATAGGACATGCCAATGCTGAATTTTTTTTTTTTTTTAATGGTACTGGGGCGCACAAACTCAGGGACCTTCTACCTCCAAGCTACACCCCCAGACCTATTTTTTTTTTCTTTATTATTTTTGAAACGGTCTCACTAAGTTGCAGAGGGCTTCACTAAGTAGATGAGGCTGGCCGTGAACCTGCGATCCTCCTGTCTCAGCTTCCCAAGTACTGGGATTACAGGTGTGTACCACGACACCTGGCTCAGTGCTGGATTTTTAAACTGAGAAATAAATGAGTCCTCTAAATAAACAAATTTCTACTGTGGCTGGAGTGTAGTGTTCATGCCAAGGGTGAAAGTGAGCAGGGAACTTGATTAGGACAGGAGTCTGGTCACTTTCACTTAGGGGCATGATAGGAGAGGTTAGAATTGTGAGATTCTTTTCTTCTTTAATAATGGAGGAGGGAGGAAAACTTGTGAACTGCCGGAGTGAGAGAATTCACCAATAAGAATATGAAGTTAAGACTAAGTGAATTGGAGGGATTAACTGAACAGAAAATAGGGAAGATAGGTAGTCTAGGTGGTTTTTATGTTCCTTTAGCTAAATTACTGTTGCCCCGGTGGTGAGCGAGAATTAATTATGGGAGGTTAGGGTAAAAAAAAAAAAAAAACAAAAACGCCAACCCTGATTCTGAAGAGCAGAGTGAGTCCCCATTTAAGCAGCAGCACATGGATTTGATGAGAAGAGAGTAGTGGTGGCTTGAGGCCTATGAGGGGAGGGGGGTACCACTATTCTTGGAGAAGTTAGGTAACCTAAATAGCCCTATTATTTGTATAAAAGTGCTATTTTTATCTTAAAAATTGAAATGTCTTCATGAAGGATAAATTATTTTGTATGTTTTAAATGTTGCTTGGGTACTGCTGGATTTATTGCAAATTTTATTTTTCTGTAGGGTTTGGATTCAGGATTTGTTCCTAGTGTCCAAGACTTTGACAAGAAACTGACAGAGGCAGATGCTTACCTACAAATCTTGATAGAACAATTAAAGGTATGACATTAGTTTACATATTGAATTGATACAAATAAGTAAATGATACTGAGCCTGATTTTGAGTAAAAATAATTTCTTGATGCTACTTTACAGCCCTTATATGGTTCTTCAGCTTTTTTTTGGGGGGGGGTGGTACTGGGGATTGAACCCAAGGAACCCAAAGGCATTCTACCTCTGAGCTGCACCTGCAGCCCCATTTTATTCTTTATTTTGAAACAAGGTCTCACTAAGTTGCAGAGGACCTCACTAAGTTGCTAAAGCTGGCTTTGAACCTGTAATACTCCTGTCTCAGCCTCCCAAGTACCAAGATTACAGGTGTGCACCACCACAACCAGCTTCAGCAATATTTAATGTTTAAAGCTGACTTACTCAAATATCTTAGGTTCTCTTTAACCTAATTATATTGGTAAATAGCATATTCACATAATATATTTTTGATCATTAAGAAAAAGTTAAATATCTAGACATAATTAAAAGAAAATAAGGCAAGATTAGGTTCATATTCTTTTTACAATTTCTATGAAACTGGGAAGTTAAAATGGCTCAATTTCTTTTTCCTTTTTTTTAAATGTGGTACTGGGAATTGAACCCAGAGACTTTCTGATTCTACCATTAAGGTATACCCCTAGCCTGATTTTATTTCTTAGTTGGAAACAGGGTCTTGCTAGGTTAATGAGTCTCACTACTTGCTGAGGCTGTCCTCAAACCTGTGATCCTCCTGTCTCTGCCTCCCAAGTACTGGGATTACAGGTGCACACCATATCTGGCTCAGTGGCTCAATTTTTAAGACTCTATTTTTTAAATTTTATGGGACGAGAGTAGGGGGAGGTGGCCTGTTCAATTCCATTATTGTTGCTAAAAAATTTGTCTTCTTCAATCTTACTTTAAAATGAATTGAAAGCAGAGTTCCTAGGAAGAACAAGTGGTATTGATAAATTTGGAAGACAAAGCAGAAAAAAACTTCCTTGAGTTGAATTGATATTTGAAGTTCTTAAAAGGCATGCATTTTTTTACTTATAATTCTGCCTGAGGGACCTTACCTGTTTACAGTCATTTCACACAGTAATGTGACTTGATACAATCCCTTGAAAAAACATGTGCCTTACATATGAATCATTCATGGAAGAAATGTGTTTGAGAACTAAAGTTTACTTTTCTGTGTTTACTAAATGTACACAGTGCACAAAGCGGCTCGGTATTTTAATCATGTTTTCTTAATCCTATAGCTTTTTGATGACAAGCTTCAAAACTGTAAAGATGATGAACAGAGAAAGGTAACTTCTATAACCATGATTTTGACTAAAAAACCTTTTGGGAAATAACAAGTGCATTATATTTGATTATTATAGTAGTATGGCCTATTTTAATAATACTGCTTTCTGGACCTTGGGGGGGTTTTCTGTGAATTTCTGTTATGGTTTTATAATTAAAAAGTAAATGTACAAGCCAGGCGTGGTGGCGCACGCTTGTAATCCCAGCATTCGGGAAGCTGAGACTGGAGGATCCGGGTTCGCGGCCAGCCTCAGCTACCTAGTGAGGCACTCCGCAACTTAGTGAGACTCGGTTTCAAAATAAAGAATAAAAAATAGGGCTGAGGGTGTAGCTCGGAGATAGAATGCCCCTGAGTTCAATCCCCAGTACCACACACACAAAAAAAAATGCACAAAATTTTTAAAAAGTGCCCTTTATGTAAGTACCGTATTCCTAGGCGTAAGTTCTTTCCTCTTCATGTACAATTTGTAGAAAGTTGTTTTATTAAATTTACATGTCACTTCAGATATTAATAAACTAGCAGCCAAGAATTTTCAGAATAAATAAGCACCATCTGAGGAAACAAGTGATGCTTTAATTACGGTTCTACTACTGCTTCTTCCCTCTTGGATTTTTTTTTTTTTCTCCAGTACTGGGGATTGAATTTAGGGACATTCTATCTCCGAGCTACACCCCCAGCCCTAGTTTTGATTCTTTATTTTGAAACAGGGTCTCACTAAGTTGCGGAGAGCCTCACACTAAGTAGCTGAGGCTGGCCGTGAACCCAGATCCTCCCATCTTAGCCTCCCAAGTACTGGGATTACAAGCATGCACCACTGTGCCCAGCTCCCTCTTGGATTTTGCCATCTACTTTGTGGTTTGTACATTGTTTTATCTCTTCTAATTAACATTTTCCCACACTTGATTTCTTTTCTTGTTTTGGGGGGCACATTATAATCATACATCTTAATGAGGTTACAGTGATATAAACATACCTGAACACATCACTTGTGTTTCTTTCCAGCTTCCATCCCACTCCCTCTCCTTCCCCATAGATAATATCAAAATTGGTATTGATAACCTCATGAATGAACATAGGATTATTTGAACTATTTCATCAAATTTCCCTTTCACCTCTCCACCTTCTTCCCCCAAACCTTTTCTACTATTCTACTAATATCTCTCCTTATTTATCTAAAGTCTCCCCCACCCATTCTCTCTAGTTTCTACATATGAGTGAAAACATACGGGCCTTTGCTTTCCATGACTGGCTAGATTTCTTGATGTAATACAGTTTTTGTCATTTTGCTTTTCTGTTGATTGACTATAGCATTACAATTAGCTCTTATAGGCTTGTTAATAGTAGTAACTTAGGTTCTAATTTACCTTTCATTAATTCTTAGTTTGGAAATGCAGGGGCATTCTATCTCTGAGCTACAACCCCCAGTCCCCCCGCTCCTCTTTTTTTGGGTGGTGCTGGGGATTGAACCCAGGAGCATTCTACCTCCGAGCTACATGGCCAAACCAGTATTATTTTTTATTTGGAATCAAGGGCTCACCATGTTGCTGAGGCTGGCCTCAAACTTGTGATCCTCCTGTCTCAGCCTCCCAAGTGCTGAGATTAAAGGTGTATGCCATTATGCCCTGCTCCCCCAGCCCTTTTTACTTTTATTTTTTATTTTTATACTTTTATTGGTGCATTGTAATCTAACATCATTATGTAGTTCAGATTGATAGGGACATGCATACACATAGTATTGAGTTTCCCCCCCTTTTATTTTTTATTTTGAAACAGGTTCTTGCTAAGTTGCTGAGGGTCTCTGCTAAGTTGGTTAGACTGGTCTTAATCTTGAAATGTTCTATCTCAGCCTCCCAAGTACTGAAATGGCAGTCATGCCCTACCATGCCTGGCTCCCATGTCATTTTTTAAACTTAGGAAAGGTTAAGATGATTCTGAAAGAAAGCATTTTAAAATTACATAATGAAATCCGTAGAAAAAATAAAATTTGTTTTTAGGAAAGGAATAAGAATGTTTTATATTATGCTTACAAATCTTGAATCACATAAATTCCACTTAAGAGGATTTAATCTATAAAATGGAGTTTTTAAGTATTTGACTTAGATTTTCAAAAACAACACAAAAGCACTTCTTCCCAACCTGCTTACACTCACTTAGAATAAAGAATAGATTCTGGTAAAATTCTTTAAATGTCAAATCATTAAAAAACGCTATCCCTTTGTGCTTCTAATTATTTCTATTTACACTTACTATTTTTCACAGAAAATTGAAACTCTCAAAGAGACAACAAATGTAAGTTATGTGTTCAATAAGCACTGACTTTGAATGTTCTGTAAATGTTCTCTATTGTAAGCTGCTAATATTGATACAGTTGAAGTTTTAGTATTTATGGATTTTATGAGGGCATTTAAGAATTACATTATCAAAACAAAGGGATTTAAACTAATACAGTAATTCCTCTAATTGAAATTGACTTCATGTACCATTTTATGTTTCTGGTCTTGTCTGCCTGAGATCCTTGGATAAAAGGTGTCATCCATGCACAAGTACAGGTTGAGTGTCCTTATCCAAAATGCTCGGGACCAGAAATATTTCTCGTTTTGGATTTTGGAATATATGCACATACCTAATATGAGATATCTTGGGGAAGGAACCCAAATCTAAACACGAAATTCATTTATCTTTCATATATACCTTACCTTGAAGGCAGTTTTCTATAATATTTTTTACTGTGACCTGCCACATGAAGTCATCTGTGAAATTTTTCACTTGTGGCATGATGACAGCATTCAAAAAATTACAGATTTGGGATTTTCGATTTTGGATTAGAGATGCTCAACCTGTATGTATTCTCTTTCTTATAATTAAAGTATATTGTGATTCCATTTATCTAATGTATAGTCCTTCTGACATTATCTAATAGCCTACTAATTAGATTTGTATTTTGATAGAGTATTTTTAAAATTGGCAAGATATACTTCAGATTTACTAATATTTTAACAGGGTCCTTTATTCTCCATACTTCTACAAGTGTTAAGTTGATGCCTTAGGAATTGACATTGAAGGGTTGCTGCTGTTGATTGAAGCATTTGAAAGTTATAATCATACATCTTTCTCTTTGAGGTGTTGAAGTCATTTAGACATTATTCAGTATAAATAAACAATATTTTGGCATTCCTTAACAGATCATAGAATTGCTAGTGAGTCAACTTCATTGGACATTGTCAGTATATTAGAATCACAGGATATCCAGAAGAGGGTATTTGTTGTATAGTATAGATTTAATTCCTGTGCCTTTGAACTGACTTTTTATATTTTAAGCTTTAACATCATGTGACCGTTTTATTTGAGGCAAGACCCTAAAGTCAGTGTTTTGTTTTATAGAGCATGGTAGAATCAATTAAACACTGCATTGTGTTGCTGCAAATTGCTAAAGTAAGTAAATTTTACTTTTGATTATCTTCATGTCATGGATTTAAAAATTCTAATGGCATTTTTCTTTAATAACCACAACACTCAGTTCTGAAACCTATCACTTTTCTACAATTGACTAAATTGTGGTGTTCCTGAGATTATTGAACAACTGTTCTATTCAGATGTTATCTTATTTACATGTGTCTGTTTTCTGCTAACAATTTCTGGTGGTGGCTGGGAAGGAATGGAGTATGTTTGAATGACTCAGTGTTTCCTTCCATTTTACCCATTTTTGCAGCATGGAACAAGACCATCTTTTGCAAAATCTTACATGCAAAAGTTTTTCTTAGAAAATAAGGGAACTAAATTTTAGTAATTTTTTTAATCCATTATGAAGCATTTAATGATATTTTTAAAATTATGTTTGATATAGGATTTGGAGTATCAAAGTATATTAATGAAAACCACTGCTTAATTGCTGTTTTGTATTCATGCAACAAAACATATTTTGAATTATTGTGGGTTAAAATTTTTATTTTTATTTTTATTTTTATTTTTATTTTTTTTTTTGGTACCAGGGATTGAACTCAGAGGCATTCTACCTCCGAGCTACACCCCCAGCCCTATTTTTTATTCTTTATTTTGAAACCAGGTCTCGCTAAGTTGCGGAGTGCCTCACTAGGTAGCTGAGGCTAGCCGCGAACCCGGATCCTCCGATCTCAGCCTCCCGAATGCTGGGATTACAAGCATGCGCCACCACGCCCGGCTTAAAATTTTTATGTTTATTGTCTCCTTTTCTGTAAAGTTTTGGTGTACTCAGATATATATTACCTGAAATTTTCAGAAAGAAAAACTTTACCATTTTAGAATAAGCATTTTTTTAAAAGTGTTTTTTCCCTTGCTATTTCTATCTGACTATACATCTCTAACTAGCAACTAAAAGGGAATAGATAGCTCAGCAGCCAGGTTTGGAAATGATGTTTGTGTATTTAGTTACTGGCCTATTTTACTTATGCAGTTGCATATATTTGTTTGTTTGCCCAAATTATAGGGACTTTTTTTAAAACCCAGCATTGTTAAGACACTCTGTGTTTGCATAGTAAGGATCTGCAGCTTATAAGATAAAGGTGGATGGGGGCAGGCACTGTTGTTTTCTTGAGTCCAGACTCAGTATTAGTACACTTAAAGTGTCAGAACTTAGGGCTTGTGTTCACCTAGATAGTCTTGACCACTGCCTAATTTCCTATATATGTGTCTAAACTTTTCACCTGCTTTTGTGGATCAAGTATATATTCTAAAGCCAGGTAGAAGGGAGGATGGGGTGGAGACATGGAAGGGGTAAGGCTTTTGGTTTAGTTTTTCTTGATTCTTAAATTACGTGAGTGAATGGGGTTACCAAAAGCCTATATATAGCTAACTAGTAAACTATACCATTCCTAGTGTGAGTGAGTAGGTATCTTGGGGCATTTGTATTGCCTTCTCTGAAAGCTGGAGAAAGTATAAGAGCTGACAGGGTATAGGCTAGCTTGACTGATCCTGAAAATCTTCAGAACTTTAGATATCTGTACAAGTAGAGCAGCCCAGCCTTTTTTTTGGTAGCTCACCTTTTGGCCACTCATCAGGAATATTTTTGGTATTCTCTATGTTTGAAATGTTAAGCAGTGCAAATTACTAAAGCTCTTTTCTAGAAATTCCTGCAATTTCTTCTGTGCATGTTACCTATTTTAGGCCAGTATGATAAACCTACATTTTAAGGTCCATCAGAAGGAGTAACTTAGCCAGGCGTGGTGGCGCATGCTTGTAATCCCAGTACTTGGGAGGCTGAGGCAGGAGGATTGCAGGTTCAAGGACAGCCTCAGCAAGTAGTGAGACCCATCAACCTAGCGAGACCCTGTAGAATACTCCTGACTCCTGGGTTAAATCCCCACTCCCCCTGCCCCCTCCCCACCACAAAAGTAATTTTGGCTAAGTAAATGGAGTTTAGCCTTTTATTTAATTTCAGAAGAAAATTTTATTGTTAAGGCTTTTTTTTTTTTTTTTCAGAACTGGGTATGGAACTCAGAGGCATTTTACCTCTGAGCTAATACCCCCTAGTTCTATTTTTTTTTTTTTTTTAATTCTTTATTTTGAAACAAGGTCTCGCTAAGTTGGGGAGAGCCTCACTGTGTAGCTGAGGTTGGCCACAAACCCAGATCCTCTGGTCTCAGCCTCCCAAATATTAGGATTATAAGTGCGCACCACCATGCCCAGCTTATTAAGGCTTTTTATGTATACAACTATAACTTTCAAATTATGTTTGCACCGATATGAACTGTGTCTTTAAACCTAATTTAAATGTAAGTCTGACTGTATTGCTCGCCTACTCAAATCCCTCAGTGCTTTCCCATCTTGTTTGCAAGAAACTTAGCCCATTTGAGCCCTCACTGCTCCCTCATTTCATCACCCTTACTTAATCACACCATGTGGCTTATTTTCTTTTTTTCAGACAAGCCAGGCTTTTTCTGCTTTAGGGATTTTTACTTGCTTTTACTCCCACCTGGAACCCACACCAGATTTTCACCAGGCTCACTCCCTCACTCCACTTTATTCAAATTTCTGCCTTTGAATTGTCTTTGGAAAAAACCTTCCTGACTACTCTATCTGAAATAAGATAAGCCAGGCTTACTGGCACATATTTGTAATCCCAGTACTTGGGAGGCTGAGACAGGAGGATCACAGCTAGCCTCAGCTACTTAGTAAGGCCCTCTGCAACTTAGTAGTGAGACCCTGTTTCAAAATAAAGAATTTTTAAAAGGTGGGGGGGAGGCTAGAGGTGTAGTTTAGGAGTAGAATGGCCCTGGGTTCAATCCCCAGTACCACAAAAAAAAAAAAAAATCTCTAAGCTGGGAGTGGTGGTACATGCTTGTAATCCCAGTACTTGGGAAGCTGAAATAGGAGGATCCCAGGTTCAAGGATAGCCACAGCAAGTAATAAGACTAATCAACCTAGCAAGACCCTGTTTCAAAAATAGGGCTGGGGGTGTAACTTGGAGGTAGAATGCCCCTGAGTTCCATACCCAGTACCACACAAAAAATACAATTCAACTCCCACTAGTTTCTTTTAATTTTTGTCTTTTATTCCTTGCCAACTTTAAGTGATATATTTGTATTTTGACATATTTATTATCTACAAATATAAGGGTCTAATCTTCATGAGGTCTTTGTAACAGTCTGCTCAGGCTGTCTGGACTGGGTGGCTTAACGAATGGAAATTTATCTTCTGATTGTTCAGGAAGCAGAAGATTCGAGATGTAGGTTCTAGCCTTTCCAGCTTCAGTTTCTGGCTTAGAGATGCCCTGTGTCTTTACTACCCTTCTTTGATGTATGCACATGGAGAGTGCAGGGTTTCTGGTGTCTCTTCTTCTAAAGACACTAATCCTATCAAATCATGGCCCCACCTTTGTAACCTAATTTAACCTTAATTGCATTTTAGAGGCCCAAGGCCCAACTATATAGCCACTTTGGGGGTCTGAGCTTCAACATAGAAATTTGGGGGGTAGCACATACATCCAGTTCATAACACCACTGTAACCTCAGTGTCTGCAATGGTTGCCTGCTACATGGTAGATACCTGATAAATTATTGAATTATTGGATGATTCTTCTAATGCACATTTTTTAATGATTGCATGGTTTAGTATTTTCATTATATATATTTTATTTAGCTACCTCTACTGTGCTGTGATGGTAATCTTTGTAAATTAGTCCTTAAAATCAGCTCACTAATCTGTGATTAAAATACAATATTTTAAGGTACCAGTGAGAGTCAGCATTGCATAATAATAATTATTATTATTTTTGGTACTGGAGATTGAACCCAGGGGTGTTCTATTCCACCCCAGGCCCTTTTTTTTTTTAAACAGAGTCTTGCTAGGTTGCTGACAGTCTCACTGTATTACTGAGACTGGCTTTGAACCTGATGTTCTCCTGTCTCAGCCTCACAAGTACTTGGATTACAAGTGTGCACCACCATGCCAGCTAGCATTGCATAATCTTAAGGACCATGGTCTTTAGAGCTAGAATGTGTTTCAACCCCAGCTCTATCACCTGAGCAAGTTTGTTTTTCCTCTCTGTGCTTTGCTTTGTATTCAGTATAAAAAAGAGGTAATAGTAGCAACTGTGTCTTACTGATATTATGAGACTTTTAAATGAATTACTACTTGTAATTCTGTTCACACGAGGCATATAGTTTCTCTCAAAGTATTTATTAAGTCTGTCCCCCCTTTTAGGGGTAAGGATGTATTGGGGATTGAGCCTAGGGCATTCTGTCGTTGAGCTATACCCCAAGTCTCCTTCCTTCCTTCCTTCCTTCCTTCCTTCCTTCCTCCCTCCCTCCCTCCCTCCCTCCCTCCCTCCTTCCTTCCCTCCTTCCCTCCTTCCCTCCCTCCCAGGGGCACCTCTGAGCCACACCCCCAGCCCTATTTTTTATTCTGTTTTTGAAACCGGGTCTCACTAAGTTGCAGAGGGTCTCACTAAGTAGCTGAGGCTGGCTGGGAACCTGCCATCCTCCTGTCTCAGCCTCCCAAGTACTGGGATTACAAGTATGCACCACCACGCCTGACTTTATTTTTCATTTTGAAATAGAGCCTCACTAAGTTGGTGAGGCTGACCTAGAACCTGTGATATTCCTGTCTAAGCCTTCCAACTACTAGGATTACAGGTGTTTGTCACCACGCCTGGCATATTTACTAATTTTTCTTAAAATTTAGGAAGACATACATTTGAAAGTGACACTATAGCTGGGCGTGGTGATGCACGCTTGTAATCCCAGCATTTGGGAGGCTGAGACCGGAGGATCCGGGTTCGCGGCCAGCCTCAGCTACCTAGTGAGGCCCTCTGCAACTTAGTGAGACTCTGTTTCAAAATAAAGAATAAAAAATAGGGCTGGGGATATAGCTTGGAGGTAGAATGCCCCTGAGTTCAATCCCCAGTACCGCCAAAAAAAAAAAAAAAAAAGTGACACTATCGCATGTTGCTTAGAAGGGGATAACTTCCACCCAGTAGTGATAGAAATATAAATTACTTTATTCATTGGCAGATTAATAAAATCTTGGAGTTAACTCCTTTAAGGGAGATAATACTAAGACCTTCATAGTGGTAGAAGTCAGCTAATTTTATACTTTTGCTCTATGGGGCTGATACAAGTCCTGGCAGACAACTGATTTGCAGGTTTTTTTTTTTCTTCAAGTTTGTAAGTTTTCATTTTCTTGATAATATCCTTTGAAGCACAGAAGTTTTTAGTTTTGAGAAAGTCTAGCTAATCTCTTTTATTGCTTATGTCTTTATTGACATAGCTAAGAAATAATTGCCTTATCCAAGATCACAAAGATTTTGCTTCTGTGTTTTATAATTTTAACTCTTACATTTAGATCTTTGATCTACTTTTGAGTTAATTTTTGTGTTATGAGGTAATGATCCAAATTTATTATTTTTTGCTTTGCATGTGGATTGGATATCTAGTCATCCCAGGTTCACATGTTGAATTTCATAAAACTTGAGTTAGAAAGTGGTTTTTCTCATCACATAATTAGAGTGGGTATGAGCATATAATTAAGATACTTTTTACTAGATTACAGTGCCTCATTAGAGAGGTGGGAATGTGTTTCATGTGCTTTAATGATAGACATGGTTTAAAAATACTGAAGTTTGTAATTCTGGTCAGAAGTCTTCCTGAATTACATGGTGTTCATATTTTCTTTGGAATATGGTTATTACAGATTGCTCTCATGGTAGTGTGTTCAGAGACTTTCCAGTGTATGTAGGAATGAGAGGACTTAAAGCCAAAGAAATGTGTAGTATAATTTAAGTGGAAAGTAACACTGAATTCTTTTTTTTTTTTTTTCCGGTACTGGGGATTGAACTCGGGGGCGTTCTACCTTCGAGCTACACCCCCAGCCCTATTTTTTACTCTTTATTTCGAAACCGGGTCTCACTAAGTTGCATGCCTCACTAGGTAGCTGAGGCTGGCCGTGAACCCGGATCCTCCGGTCTCAGCCTCCCGAATGCTGGGATTACAAGCGTGCGCCACCACACCCGGCTTCTTTTTTTGTTTTATGAACATAATTTATATTGAATTCACTGGACTCTCTGGTTCAATAATGCTTGAGATTTTGTTTTAGCTAACCCTGATAGAAGGCAGCTTGTACTTTACTTACAAAAAAGAAAAGATAGGCCGGGCGTGGTGGCGCACGCTTGTAATCTCAGCATTTGGGAGGCTGAGACCGGAGGATCCGAGTTCGCAGCCAGCCTCAGCTGCTTAGTGAGGCACTCCGAAACTTAGTGAGACCCGGGGGTGTAGCTCGAAGGTAGAACGCCTTTGAGTTCAATCCCCAGTACTGCAAAAAAAAAAAAAGAAAAGATAGGAGAGAGGGGGAAAAAAAGAATGAAAGCCATATATGATAATACAATAAAATTTCTAGAATTTGTGATGAGAATTAGTAAGGCATTTAATAGTATACAGGTTTGCCAGCCATAGTGGCACATGATTAATTCCAGTACTTGCAAGGCTGAGACCAGAGAATCTCCAGTTTGAGGCCAGCCTCAGCAAATTAGCAAGCCCCTGTTTCAAAATAAAAAAACAGGGCTGGGTTGTAGCTCAGAAGTAGAATGCCTCTGGTTTCAACCTCTAGTACCAAAACAACAACAACAAAGAAATTAGAAGAGGAAAAATAAAATTCAACTAAATTTTTATCATCTGAACAAGAAACCTTTTAAATTTTTCTTTCTGTGTAATTCTCAGTAGTTCATTTTTAACTATTTCTGCATTCACAATTACTGAAATTATGGATATTTTAGGTATATAATTAACTTGTTTTGCAAATAAAATGGAAAATATCAACTTGAATTATGTAGATACTAAAATATAGTTGCTCTCTGGCATATGTCAAGGATATACACTGTGCCAAGGGTTCCCAAGACCCACCACGAGTTTGGTTAGAAAGACTCACAGATAGGATTTATTACAGCAAAAGCAACAAAGAAAAAAGGCACATAAAGAAAAATCCAGAGGAAATCAAGCTCAAGTCTTCTCCCAGGGGAATCATTGATTACTCCTGTGACAGGTCATGACAGCAGATGTTAAATATCTACCAGGGAAGCTCATTAGAGACCCTCACCCAGGGTTTTTATTGGAGGCTTGTCACACAGGCTCTCTCTACCAATACTTAACATCATCCTAGACAGCAAGAAGAAAATCAGCTATTCAGCATAAACTTTATTGTTGGCATAAACAGCTTAGATACATTGAGCCTCATTGAGCCACTCGAGCCACTCTCACCAGTTACGCTAGTCGGAACCTTCCCAAAACCTAAGTTCTTGGACACAAGCCAAAGAGGCCAGTTTTGCAGGCGGGCTTCTCTAAGGAGCCACCTCAGGCCTGCTGGGTTAGCTCTCTGCAATTGCACTTAAAAGAAGTTATCTCACCTGTTCAAATTGCTGCTGTTTGACCCTTTGTGTAGCTTTCTGAAAAAAAGAGATAAATGAAGCTGGGCGTGGTGGCGCACACGTTTAATCTCAGTACTTGGGAGGCTGAGACCGGAGGATCGGGGTTCTCAGCCAGCCTCAGCTACTTAGTGAGGCCCTCTGCAACTTAGTGAAACCCTGTTTCAAAATAAAGAATAAAAAAATAGAACTGGGGATGTAGCTCAGAAGTAGAATGCCCCTGGGTTTAATCCCCAGTACTGAAAAAAGAGAGAGATAAATGAGATACAGCTTGGCCATTTTGTTTAAAACCAAGACCAACATTGGTTTTTATTAAAGCTTAAAGGTTCCAAATAGGATAGAGTTGCAACCTTAAATATATTGTCTGCATAATGCTAAAACTTGGACTTTTTTCTAGTAGTTACATGTTTGCTGCTTTGGAGAATTGTTGTTTTACAAAAAAAGAGTAAGAGAAAAAAAAAAAAAGAGTAAGAGAGGTTATCAGTGACATTCATCATAACACTTGTATACCTGGTTTCTCTTTGCTTCATTTTTTGTAATCCAAAGTATCTAGTAGAAAAAGCCCAGGATACAGTTTATCATATTTCTGGTTTTATTTGAGTATTATATTTATATTATTATTAATATACTTGAATGGAGCAAGGATTTTATTAGTTTTCCCTTTATTATTAAAAACCAGGTTTTAAACCAGGTGTAGTGGTACACACCTGTAATACCAGCTACTCCAGAGTTTGAAGTCAACCTGGCCAACTTAGACTCCTATTTCAAAATAAAATTTTAAAAAAGGGCTGGGGGTGTAGCTCAATGATACAGTACTTGCCTAGCATGTGCAATGCCGAGTTCAATCCCCAGTACTGCAAAAAAAAAACAAAAAACAAAAAAAAAACCAAAACTACACTACACTTTATATTAAACTTTTTCATTTAAACACTTTCCCACATTTTCCTCATTTAATCCTCATAAAAACTGTCAGAAAATAGGTACCATTCTACATGAATGAACATGATGAAATTCAAAAAGGTAGTTTCTTAGGTGACAGTATTAAAAAAATATATTAATCATACCATAATCATCTTAACTTTGCTCATTTTAAAAAGTTTTTTTCCTCCCTCAAATTTTTCTCTGGAATTATACTTACCCAGGAAATCCTCTTCCATCCCTGAGGATGAGACCGTTCCAAAAGATTGTTCATTTCTCACGTCCGTACCCATGTTGGTCACAGAGCCTATTGGGGAGTTGGGAGGAAGAGGATTGAACTCTTATGTACAGTCACAGGAACAGGATGTGTTGGCCACTTGCCACAACCTTTTTCTCACTCTTCATGCACATCCTTGCAGAGGCAAGGCAGAATAGCATCTTTGTTAAGAGTCTGAATTCTGGGACTGGACTGCCTGTCTTGGAATCCTGGCTCCCTCTATCTCAGTTTTCCCATCTGTCCATTGGGGATAGTAATAATACTTTTTGAGGGGTTGTTGGTGGAGTAAGTAGATTAATATACATAAAATATCTGCCAGCTAGTATTAGCTGTTATGTCCTCATTACACAGGTAGAGCAGTTATGTTTATTGAAATAAAAATCAGAATATCTGTTTAGAAAACTATTAGTATAATTCTGAGGCCAGCAGTCAGAATGCAAAATTATGCAGTGGAAGTTTGAGAATTTGGAGAGTTGGCACAATTTACTGTAAAGTTTAAACTCAAATGTTGAGGATCTTTAATCCTCAATTAGTATATTTACTTTTAATTGCTGATATTAATATGGCTGCAGTTTAGTAGGCTATTTCCTCAATGAACTTAATTAAATTCTGTTTAGAAAAATAGTTGTCCTATTATTGGTGTTGATTGTTTTGTAGCTAGTGATAGAATTACGTTTGGCTTAGAATGTTCAAATGAAATTAAAATCTCAGTGGAGGCAGAAGTGTATGTAGTGTTCTAACATTACTAACCTAGTAAAATAAGCTTTCTTAATAGAAAAAGTACACCAGGCATTACTTAAATATAAGAATGAAGTTAATATTTTTAACATTTTTCCTTAAGGACCAGAGTAATGCTGAGAAGCACGCAGATGGAATTATAGTAAGTTTAATCTAATCTTTTTGTTTCCCTTTACTTCTGCAGAGCATTATAACCAGTCATGTCAGGAGAAGTCTGAATTTCTACTCACTTTTCAACGCAAATTCCTTTTTTCACCTACTCGCTGCTTTTGTTGTTAACTCTTGCAATTTTCCTTGAGCTCCTAAAGTTTGTCATCTTTCAACAATCATTTGGAGGGGAAATGATAATCTTAAAATTTTTCTAAGTATTCTAATTGAATCACTTTGCATGTATTAACTTAAAGGGTTAATCATAGTATGAAAACCCAGCCTTTTCATTTAAATAAGGCATAACTCATCCTGCTACATTTCTTGTCAAACTTTTTTCTCAGAAAAGCTGATGGGAAGGGACACAATATAGAAACATCTTAATCTATTTAACCATGTTTATAGGTTCCTATTATTTTTATTATTAGATGTTGTATATGTGTTGACTGTTGTTGTAATAAACTGCATTCTTGTTGGAATAAGTTACAACCTGAATTCTTTCACTTATAGCCATTTTCTTCTTTTTCCTTCTTCTCAGTTTCTATCCTTTATATTCAACTTCCCCTTTAAAAATAAAGAAGAAAACTTAATATTTGTATTTCCCAGCTGGAAATAAAAGTTAGAATTGAAAGTTTATAGTTGGAGCTACCCAAGCTTTATGGTAACTGAGTGACTTGAGACATATAGTTGAGACTATTTTTGAAGCAGGAAGCAGCCTTTTTTTTTTTTTTTTTGCTCTGAATCTTTATAAATGCCAGTTTGTCTGAGATTTGGAAACATTTAGTAATTCTTCAGAACTGTTTTATGTTTATGCTTGGAAAAGATGAGCATGTTATCTTTACATTTGGTTTAAAATGGAAAATAGAAGTTAAGTACCTATGTTTGCTTATTTCTTAAGGAAGCAAGTAAAAGAAACATTTTTGAAATAAGTATATTGAATTTTTATTTATCTGTTGAAAGTGTAAGCCATAGTAATATAATACAATTGCATGATACAAACACAATATATCTCTTCCTGAGATATCATTGACAATTGTGAGCCTCATGGGAAAGGACTGTATGCATTTTTGTTATCTAGCATTTCATTTCCTTAGGTATAGTCCCTAAAAACTATACCTAAGGAAACTCATGTTGGCAATTATTTCCATCTCTTTTCCTTCAAAGCCAAGTTAATCATGTTTTTAAAAAATAGGATTTTATAAAGCATAACCAGACATATTTGATCATTTGCAGTTAAGAACATCCACAAAGTCTGTGCTCATAGGAAATTTAAATTTGTTGAAAACAAACATATTTGAATCATTTGCTCAGGAACTATATATAGTATTTTTTTCCCTAAGTGTTTTATTTTGAAGGAAAAAACTCATGGTGTAGTCCTTAGAGCCAGACTGCTTGGGCTTACATAACAGTCCTGCCACTAACTATCTGTGACCGGAGGCAAATTACCTAACCTTTCTGAATCTGAATTTCCTTATTGATAAAGAAAACTGAAAGGTTCCATCTCCACATGTTGTCCTGAGGTGCACAGCAAGCACATGGTATTCAGTAGATGTTAGCCATATGTACTTGTATGTGTACAGTTTGTGATGTATTGTTTTAAATGAATTACATTAACATCCAAACAGATTAAGGCTGAGGATTATTTGTTTGGACTTCTCAAGCTCTCTGCTTACTCATTTTTTGCTTTTAAGTATGCTGTAGAATGTAATTTCACATATTTTGGCGTGAAGTTGAATAACCAAGGTCTGTTGAAAAGTGTGGAATAGTAATTTTTCTATCATAAACAAAAGGTTGAGTACTTTTAATGTACATGCCATCAAAAAGACAAAATCATAATAAGCTTACAGATCTAATTCATTTTTATTTGTGATTTTTAAATTGTGGAGCCTCTATTCTATAAAATAGAATGGGAGCTCCTGGGCAATGGCAGAATGGTGGGTTTTATAAGATGGGAACAAGGAAATTGAACAAAGAAAAATTGATTGGTTAACATAAGGTTTCTTTTCTTATAAGCTGAGTTAAAGCTGAGAGGACTTTGTTATTATACTGACCTAAGTAGACCGGAGTCTCCTGTGTTCAGGAAAAGCTAATCTGTTTTGGGATTCATCTACTTCCTTAAAGTTTCAGTTTGATGCTGTGGCATTTAGCATGAGTGACTTCATTTTGGTTCAGTTTCATCTGTTGGGGCCTAGTGAAGAGCCCAGTCCACAACAGTGACTTCCTATGATTTTTAACGATGCAAAAAAGTTTAAAGGTGCTTTCTTTGGCTGGCAAGCATAATACTGAAACATTTCATCTGAAAATATTACATCTAAAAGATAGCTAGTCCCTGATTCCAGAGTTATTTTATGTCTTAGTTTATTCAGTGGGAGGAATGAGAGGTGATATCTTCTCATTCCTGTGGAGCAAAGTAATAATTGTGGGATTTTTGCCTTTTATAAAGCACTTTGAACCTTTTAGAGAAAAACACTATGTAACAGGGACTTTATTTTAAGAACAGCTCCAAGACTTGTTGAGGCACTTGTTCAGTTATTATGACTTGGTCCAGATCTGAAAGAAGAATTGTAAGGTAATAACCAATACTTGAGGATTCTAAGTAATAAAAATTCCACATCTCTGTTTAAATGACAATGCTACAAACACTTTTCCATTTTTAGGGGCATTTAAGATTTTTCATATATTTTTCAGGATTGTTCATTAGCAAAGACTTCGGTATAAAACCAACCCAACATTCCTCCCCCTGTTAAAAACAATCAGTAAGCTATGGAGTCTTGTTTTGTCAAGGATAATTATTTGGCTTGAAATCACCTGTACTTTTTTCTACCTAAAATTATAACTACATGTTTTAGGTTTGTTTTGTTTTTTTCTTCCCGTTTTCTCTGAAATCTTCAGAATTAAAGCCTTCTTCCCCATGACCAATGGAAGGTACATCTTTGCCTTGAGTGACCAGTACAACTGGACATCTATATTATGTGATGCCCAGTGGTGGAATAGCAGTGGTCTGGGATGGAAAGATGAGATCCTAGTGGTGCAGGCTCATTAGCTAGTGTTGGGTACAATGTTTATTAACATCAAAGCAATATTTATGGTGAATTAATTTCTGAAGCACTGAATTGAATTGAGGTTATTGAAGTTTTGACCTCTTGAAATCCTCCTGAACCATTTTACAACTCCCTCCAAGTTTTTCCATTTAGCTTTACCTTCTCACATGACAGTGATTCATTCATTTTCCTTCCTTACCATGCTTTGTTAGAAACTCTCATAATCCTGTATAGAAAAAGTATTTCATTTCCTCTTTGCATTTTGACCAACTGATCTATATAGCTACAACTACCTTCAGGATTTTGCTGTCAGGAATGTGGGCATTTTGCTCACTTGGGTGGGTCAGCAAAAGAAGGACATTTAATTAAAAGTAACTATATTGTGTTTCTTTATCTCAGAGTACTATTAATCCTGTAGATGCAATATATCAACCTAGTCCCTTGGAACCTGTGATCAGCACAATGCCCTCCCAGACTGTCTTACCTCCAGGTATAGTATTTGGAAAAATGTTTCACAAATTCATTGATGAGGAAAAAACTTAATTTGTGTGGTCATCTTAGTAATCTTAAGCTTTTTCTGTGTTTTTTTTTTAAATAAATAAAATGACCACAAAAAATAATACAGCTGAAAATGACCTGGAAAAAAATGGAAGTATTTTCGCATTAGGGCTTTTGAAATATAATGAAAGCAGTTTTGGGTTTTTAGAATTGGAAGGCAACATGGTTACTAAGACTTGAATTGCTGGTAGGACAGAATTCTTTGACTCAGAATTCATGGTTATCCAGGAAAATTTAGTTTACTTTAATCTACTTACGGGTAATCCAGGAATATTTGATTTTTGGATAGTCTTTATAACTCAGCAATACAAATGTTTTATTCTGAGTGGATTTTAAGATAATGAGAAAGGGAAGAATGAAATTGATGGTGCCAATTGATCAAATGACATCCGTGTTTTTAAGCATAGAGCAAGAAATACTATTTTTAAAAACTGATACAAAGAAGGGCTTAGGTCCAACACTGATTCCTTTTGCTTTTTGTTGCGTCCAACATTTCTGTGTTCTCAGCAATGACATAGTAAAGCCAGAAGCTGTACTATTGTAAAAGGGAAAGCTCTTTTTTATTTTTTATTTATTTTTTTTGGGGGGGGTTTTTTTTTTGGCGGTACTGGGAATTGAACTCAGGGGCATTCTACCTCCGAGCTATACCCCCAGCCCTATTTTTTATTCTTTATTTTGAAACCGAGTCTCACTAAGTTGCGGAGTGCCTCACTGAGTAGCTGAGGCTGGCCGCGAACCCGGATCCTCCGGTCTCAGCCTCCCGAATGCTGGGATTACAAGCGTGCGCCAC
>PVLC010013356.1:28199-42070 GCA_004027655.1 Graphiurus murinus | reverse complement strand
ATCCTCAGTACCACAAAAATGAATAAATAGATAAAGTACTGGGGTGTGGGGGTGTGGGGGGTAGGGTGTAACTCAGAGGTAGAATGCCCTGGGTTCAATCTCTAGTACTACAAAAAAAAAAAAAAAAAAAGACTATCTCCAAGCCGGGTGTGACAGCACATGCTTGTAATCCCAGCATTTGGGAGGGTGAGACCGGAGGATCCGGGTTCAAGGCCAGCCTCAGCTACCTAGTGAGGCCCTCCGCAAATTAGTGAAACCCTGTTTCAAAATAAAGAATAAAAAATAGGGCTGTAAGGGTATAGCTCAGAGGTAGAATGCCCCTGAGTTCAATCCCCAGTACCGCAAAAAAAAAAAAAAAAAAAAGAAAGAAAAAAAGACTAGCTCCAGCTTTATCTCATTTCTGTGACTTCCACTGACATGATCACTACCTTTTATACCAGTTAATCACCTCATTGTACATTATATGTAGAGGCTAGAATAGGCTTTTTTTTCTTGTTTTGGTTTTTTGTGGTACTGGGGATAGTGCCCAGGGGCATTCTACCTCTGAGCTGCACCGACAGCCCTATTTTAGTTTTATTTTGAAGCAGGGTCTCACTAGGTTGATGAGAGTCTCACTACTTGCTGAGGCTGTTCTCAAACCTGTGATCTTCCTGTCTCAGCCTCCCAACTACTGGGATTACAGGTTTGTGCCACCATGCCCAGTTGAATGTGGTTACTTAACAAACACCATAGTGATTACTGTTGCTAAATACTCTCACAAGTATTTATACCAATCCTATGAGGGAGATAATATCTCCATTCTATAGATGCAGAAAAGGAGATATACATAGATTAATTTGCCTAAAGTCACCCAGCTAGTAGGTGTTGGAGCCAGATGTTTTTTTCCCCAGTGCTGGAGAGCAAACCCAGGGCTTTGCACTACATCTCAGTCTAGGAGGCAGATTTTTATACAAGCAGTCTGGCTTCAGAGTTTGTGCTCTTAACTGCTGTGCTGTGTTTCTTTTTTCTTTTTTTGAACTCAGGGGCATTCTACCTCCAAGCTATACCCCCAGCCCTATTTTTTTTTTTTTTTTATTCTTTATTTTGAAACAGGGTCTCACTAAGTTGTGGAGTGCCTCACTAGGTAGCTGAGGCTGGCCTCAAACCCGGATCCTCCGGTCTCAGCCTCCCAAATGCTGGGATTACAAGCGTGCACCACCACACCTGGCTTGTGCTGTGTTTCTTGTGTGTGTCCCCACAGACCTTTGATCACCTTGATGGTTCTGGCTCCTATAATGCCACATAGTAGGCTGTGTGTGTGTGTGTGTGTGTGTGTGTGTGTGTGTGTGTGTGTGTGTTTTACTGGGAATGGAACCCAGGGCCATCTACCTCCAAGCTACACCCCCAGCTCTATTTTATTTCTTATTTTGAAACAGGGTCTCCAGAGAGTCTCACTACTTGCTGAGCCTGTGATCATCCTGGCTCAGCCTTCCAAGTGGTGGGATTACAAGCATGTGCCACCATACCTGGCTATAGTAGGCACCTTAACAAACACTTAACAAATATGTGACAAATGTGGCTTATGTAAACTATAAAGCATCATATAGATGTAAATTATTATAATTACCCTGTGTATTTTATAAATTGGAGAGAATTTACCAAGTTCAGTTTTGTAATTTTTCTTGGCTCCCATTTTTCAGGATGGTAGACTATTAAATAAGGACTGGTAAAATTTAAGGATTGACAGTACCAAAAATAGGAATAGAAGTGGATCCTAGTTACTGGTATCATCATAAACCTGGTTGGAAACACATTTTCTTAGCTTGTTGTATGTAAAAGAATAAGGCTGGGCGTGGTGGCGCCCGCTTGTAATCCCAGTACTTGGGAGGCTGAGCCCGGAAGCTTACAGGTTCAAGGACAGCCTCAGCAAGTAGTGAGACTCTTATCCACCTGTCAAGACCCTGTTTCAAAATAAAAATAAAAAATAGGGCTGGGGGTGTAGCTCAGAGGTAGAATGCCTCTAAGTTCAGTCCCCAATACCAAAAATAAAAACAAATAAACAAGATCTGAGGGCCTGAGTGGCTTTTATAATGCTTGTTAAGACTCTGAAGCTGGGCGTGGTGTCGCACGCTTGTAATCCCAGCATTCGGGAGGCTGAGACCGGAGGATCCGGGTTCGCGGCCAACCTCAGCTACCTAGTGAGGCACTCCGCAACTTAGTGAGACTCGGTTTCAAAATAAAGAATAAAAAGTAGGGCTGGGGGTGTAGCTCGGAGGTAGAATGCCCCTGAGTTCAATCCCCAGTACCACAAAAAAAAAAAAAAAAAAAAAAAGACTCTGAGCCCCTTGGCATCTGAAGCAGCTCACACCCTAGTGTACACACCATAAGATACACTGGAAAGTTTCTGATTGTATTGTTAGAGATTGTTTTTAAGGGCATGGTGATGCACGCTTATAATCCCAGTACTTGGGAGGCTGAGACAGGAGGATCCCAGGTTCGAGGACAGCCTCAGCAAGTAGTGAGACTGTCATGAACCTAGCAAGACCCTGTTTCTAAATAAGAAATAAAATCAGGCTAGGGGTATAACTCAAAGATAGAATGCCTCTGGGTTCAATTCCTAGTACCAACCCAGAGGCATTCTACCTCCGAGCTATATCCCTAACCCTATTTTTTATTCTTTATTTTGAAACCGGGTCTCACTAAGTTGCGGAGTGCCTCACTAGGTAGCTGAGGCTGGCCACGAACCCGGATCCTCCGGTCTCAGCCTCCCGAATGCTGGGATTACAAGCGTGCACCACCACGCCCAGCTAAAAAAAATTATTTTTAAGGAAAAGACAGGCCATGGTGAGATTTCAATTATTTGAAACAAGTAGAACCTCCGACACTAAGGGGGAAAAAAAGCTTTTATTTTATTTTATTTTATTTTTTGCGGTACTGGGGATTGAACTCAGGGGCATTCTACCTCTGAGCTACATCCCCAGCCCTATTTTTTATTCTTTATTTTGAAACCGAGTCTCACTAAGTTTCGGAGTGCCTTACTAGGTAGCTGAGGTTGGCCTCGAACCCGGATCCTCTGGTCTCAGCCTCCCGAATGCTGGGATTACAAGCGTGCACCACCATGCCCGGCTCTAAAAAAGCTTTTAGAGTACACACGAGTAGCTCATTTGTCTCATTTGTCTGTTTTTCCTTTGGTCCTTGCTCATACCTTTGGAAGGCAGCAAGGCAACCTCGTCCTCCCACCTTCTCCTCATTTTTTTTTTTTTTTCCCCTGCTTTCTGTCTTCCTTGGCTATACCTGAAGTAGACAGTAGGGAACATGCCCCTATAGGAGAATGAACATCTTCCTTAGCTTCTTCCCTGTGTAGATGCTTGGGAATGCAGAGATGGTTTTGGTCTTCAGCATCTGCGGTCTTTCCTTTAGCCCAGGCCGGTGGTTCTTTTGGCAGCATAGTCTTGCTCGGCTCTTTATTTGTTCGTTTGTTTCCAGTCCCCATGGCCCTAGCCACATCCACAGCTCCTTCCTAACCACTTCTCCCAAACTTCATATTCTGTAATATTCAGCCATAATTTCCTCATTTATAAATACAAAAAAAAAATTGTGTCTACTTGGATGTCAAATAAAACAGTGGCATTTACTATCACTTTTCTGAAATTCCACTAAAATGAACACTAAATTTTTTTTTTTGTGGTACTGGGGATTGAACGCAGGGGCATTCTACCTCCGAGCTATACCCCTATAGCCCTATTTTTTATTCTTTATTTTGAAACAGGGTCTCACTAAGTTGCAGAGTGCCTCACTAGGTAGCTGAGGCTGGCCGTGAACCCGGATCCTCCCGTCTCAGGCTCTCAAATGCTGGGATTACAAGTGTGTGCCACCACACCCAGCAATAATTTTTTTAAAAAAAGGAATAAATCCAGCTGGGTGTGGTGTTACAGGTTTGTAATTCCAGTACTTAGGAGGCTGAGGCAGGAGGATCACAGGTTCAAAGCCAGTCTCGGCAACTTAGTGAGGCTCTCAGCAACCTAGTGAGACCTTGTTTCCAAATAAAATCAGGCTGGGGGCATAGCTTGGAAAAAAAAAAAAAAAGAATAAATTCATGAAGTCAGAGAAAATAGAAGAGAAGACAATAGCATAGCAAAGGAATGAGAAAGAGTTCAGTTGTGGACTACATATAGTCATCATGATATAAACAATGAATACTGACTTTTTTTTTTTTCCAGTACTGGGGATTGAACTCAGAGGCATTCTACCTCCGAGCTATACCTCCAGCCCTATTTTTTATTCTTTATTTTGAAACCGAGTCTCACTAAGTTGTGGAGTGCCTCACTAGTTAGCTGAGGCTGGCCGCGAACCCGGATCCTTTGGTCTCAGCTTCCTGAATGCTGGGATTACAAGCGTGCGCCGCCACACTCGGCTCGAATACTGACTTTTAAAAAGTTTTGATACAGCTGGACGTGGTGGTACATACCTGTAATACCAGTACTTGGGAGGCCAAGACAGGAGGATCACAGGTTCAAAGATAGCCTCAGCAAGTAGTGAGACTCTTAGAAACCTATTTAGACCCTGTTTCAAAACAAAGTAAAATAGGACTATGGGTATAGTGCAAAGATAGACTACCCAAATTCAATCCCTAGTACCAAAAAAAAAAAAAACAACAACAAAAAAAAACCAGTTTTGATACAGCTATATTGGAAGGATATGGGAAGAGTTGAGAACAATAAAGTAAAACAACTATAGTGGGAGTCAAGAGGTAATATCTAAAATTGGAAAAAAAGTCAAGAAATAGAAATATATTCATATATGTAGAAAAATGGAAGTAAATACCAAGGAAGAAGGCCAGGCATGGTGGCGCATGTCTGTAATCCTAGTACTTGGGAAGCTGAGACAGGAGGATCACAGGTTCGCAGCCAGCCTCGACAATTTAGTGAGGCCCCCCATAACTTAGTAAGACCCTCTTTCAAAGTAAAGAATAAAATAGGGCTGCAGGTATAGCTCAGAGGTAGAAAGCCCCTGAAGTATGGCTGATATATTTAACTTGTCAAATTATGAATACTCTTTTTTTTCCCAAGTGATTACTTTGATTTTTAAAAATTAGCTTAAAAATAAACCCCAAAGTTTTGCAATAGGTATAAAATAGAAATAATAATAAGCCAGATGTGGTGGTACACACTTGTAATCCCAGTACTTAGGAGGCTGAGACAGGAAAATTGCAGGTTTGAGGACAGCCTCTGCAAGTAGTGAGATTCATCAACCTATCAAGACCCTGTTTCAAAATAAAAACAAAATAGGGCTGGGGTTTTAGCTCAGAGGTAGAATGACTCTGAGTCCAATCCCTAGTACCACACACATAAATAAATAAATAAATAAATAAATAAGAAGAATCTTTTGCAGTGCCCATCTGCACAGGAGACATTTAGTAAATACTAGTTTCCTTCCCTTTGTCAGCTAGACAGGGTAGGTGCTTGTAGTAGTATTTGTATGACTCAGCTGTTAGGTGGTTGGCCAAGCAGCAATGTGAGACATGCCACAGAGCAAATCATGTGCTCCTTCTGCTCTTTTTTTTTTTTTTTTTTCTTAAATGAATGTTTTTTTTTTCTTGGAACCGTATCTACCTGATGGCTACTGTTTCTTAGAATTTAGACTTCTAGCTGGGCGTGGTGGCGCACGCTTGTAATCCCAGCATTCGGGAGGCTGAGACCGGAGGATCCGGGTTCGCGGCCAACCTCAGCTACTTAGTGAGGCACTCCGCAACTTAGTGAGACTCGGTTTCAAAATAAAGAATAAAAAATAGGACTGGGGGTATAGCTCAGAGGTAGAATGCCCCTGAGTTCAATCCCCAGTACCGCAAATAAATAAATAAATAAATAAACCTGAAAACAGTTGTATCTATACCTAGTTTATAAATTACTCAAGAGCTGCACATAGCCGGGCGTGGTGGCACATGCTTGTAATCCCAGCATTTGGGAGGCTGAGACCGGATGATCCGGGTTTGCGGCCAGCTTCAGCTACCTAGTGAGGCACACCACAACTTAGTGAGACCCTGTTTCAAAATAAAGAATAAAAAATAGGGCTGGGGGTATAGCTTGGAGGCAGAACGCCCCTGAGTTCAATCTCCAGCACCACAAAAACAAAAACAAAAAACAAAAAAAAACTGGACATGGTGGCACACATACCTGTAATCCCAGTACTTGGGAGGCTGAGACAGGAGGATCACAGGTTCAAGAGCAGCCTCAGCAAGTAGTGAGACTTATTAACCTCCTGAGAGGGGCTGGGGGGTGTAGCTTAGAGGTAGAATGCTTCTGGGTTCAATTCCTAGTACCACAAAAAAGAGATAAATTAATTAATTTAAGGCTGGGGACATGTTTTTTTGTGTGGTACTGATTGAACTCAGGGGCATTCTACCTCCGAGCTACACCCCCTGCCCTATTTTTTTTTGTTTTGTTTTTTTTTATTTTTGATTTTTTGCGGTACTGGGGGTTGAACTCAGGGGCGTTCTACCTCCGAGCTGTACCCCCAAGCCCTATTTTTTATTCTTTATTTTGAAACCGAGTCTCACTAAGTTGCGGAGTGCCTCACTAGGTAGCTGAGGCTGGCCGCGAACCCAGATCCTCCGGTCTCAGCCTTCCGAATGCTGGGATTACAAGCATGCGCCACCACGCCCGGCCCTATTTTTTATTCTTTATTTTGAAACCGAGTCTCACTAAGTTGCGGAGTGCCTCACTAGGTAGCTGAGGCTGGCCACGAACCCGGATCCTCCGGTCTCAGCCTCCCGAATGCTGGGATTACATGCGTGCGCCACCACGCCCGGCTTTTTTCCCATAGTTATGCCATCAGCTGCTTTGTTTCCTTCATTCTTGTTTCCCCATCCCGCTTTTTTCTTGTGGACTGTCACTGTGTTGTATTGTTGACTGATGCTAAAAGACCAGCCTTTATGAAGCTTCTGACAGTTTCATGGCATATTGTATAACTGGACTCTAAATGCTCTGTGAACAGAGACCTTATATTCTGCCACATCAGTGTGTCCTCCTATAGCATCTAGGATAATGGATATTTATTTATTTGTATATTTGTCAAATTTATAGTGAGTGCCAGGCACTATACTAAGCTCTGAGGATATCTTGGTGAACTGGACATATGTGGCTCTTGCTGACATAGAATCTTACATCCCAACAGAAAATACTTGTAAATTCATGTAAGCCGGTAAAATAATGGCCCACGCTAAACCATTTAAGCAGTATAAAGCAATGTATATGTAAGGACTTTAATAACTTTAAGTTGTGTATATTGTGACAAATGCATGCCATAGGAAATGGTGTCTAATTTTTTGCCCCTCTTTGTTTCTCTTTGTAGATAAGATGTTCCAAGTTCCTTGCAGCTCTCTTCAGAAGAAAATCACCTGTGCTCTGCTCTTGCCATAACACCAAACCCTTTTTCTCATGCTTTGGTGCTGCGACACTGGGGAAACTGCAAACAGGTTCCAGTAGTATCTTTTCTTCACTTCAGCAATTCTCTGTGGATGGAAAAAGATTTGAGTCTTAATAATTACCTTTTTTAAAGTTATCTCTCTGAACTACTTAATAAATCGGGCCACTTACCAATGAGCCACTCAGCCAGTTCTTGTCAGGAGCTGGCTGAAAACTGTGCTGTGCATGTAGCAGGGATGGCACAAGAAGACAGCCGTCGTGGTCAAGTGCCATCTACTTTTTATCATGGTGCCAACCAAGAACTTGACCTGTCCACCAAAGTGTACAAAAGGGAATCGGGAAGTCCTTATTCTGTGTTAGTGGACACCAAGATGAGCAAACCACATCTCCACGAGACAGAGGAGCAGCCATATTTCAGGGAGACAAGAGCAGTGTCTGACGTGCATGCTGTCAAGGAAGACCAGGAGAATTCCGATGACACGGAAGAGGAGGAGGAGGAGGAGGAGGAGGAGGAGGAAGTCTCTTACAAAAGGGAGCAGATCATAGTGGAGGTAAACCTTAATAATCAAACATTAAATGTATCTAAAGGGGAAAAGGGTGTCTCTTCTCAGTCCAAAGAGACTCCTGTTCTTAAGACAAGCAGTGAGGAGGAAGAGGAAGAGAGTGAGGAAGAGGCCACAGATGACAGCAACGACTATGGAGAGAACGAAAGGCAGAAGAAAAAGGAGAAGACAGTGGAGAAAGTCAGCGTTACACAAAGGCGAACACGGAGAGCTGCCTCTGTTGCCGCAGCCACCACTTCCCCTACTCCCAGAACTACAAGGGGGCGTAGGAAGAGTGTAGAGCCACCTAAGCGTAAGAAGCGGGCCACAAAGGAGCCCAAAGCACCAGCCCAAAAAGCTAAGTGCGAAGAGAAAGAGACGCTGACCTGTGAGAAGTGCCCCAGGGTGTTTAATACTCGCTGGTACCTGGAGAAGCACATGAACGTTACTCACAGGCGCATGCAGATCTGTGATAAATGTGGCAAGAAGTTTGTCCTGGAAAGTGAGCTGTCCCTTCACCAGCAAACAGACTGTGAAAAAAACATTCAGGTAGGTCTCATCACCAAGAGGGCAAACTTTCCAGGATAGAACCTGGCTGTTCAGATCCATCTGGTTTCTGCCCAAGAGAATAAATACAATAGAGGCTGAAGGGACAGATTTCACCAATTTATCATTTTAGAAGCTCCTGCTTGGGTCTTTTCAAAACCGAGGCTTAACATTGTATTTCAGAAGCATTACATTTAACTGACGCTGGACTAGAGGGAACCCAGGTACACTGGAAGGGGGATCTGTTATAGATGATTGACCAGGACGTAAAGTCAACACCGACTTTGCTCTGAGATTCCACTGTCGTAGGACATGTGATATAATTCATTCTGGCATCTTCTCTATCAAAGTGGGAGACACTGAGTAAAGGTCAGGAGTAGAGAAAGGTCCTTTTCTGTTTAAAAGGATGCCAGATTCTAGTGCAGCTGATGGGGACAAAAACCAGAATGACTCAGACCGGTGGAAATGGAAGATCTCCAGGAGTGAGTTTGCTTTACCAGTGGAGAGATGACAACACTAAATTTGTCAAGAGGCTGAGCCCATGGGAATATGCAAACTTTAAACAGAGGCTGAGCTGGTTGAAAATGTTGCCCACCTGGCAGTAGGGTTACGTAATGCTACTGTATGGTATTGCTAAGGTAACAAAATGTAGTATTCAAACCAGGCTGTGTCTTGAAAGGACTTTATTGTAATAGATTGAGAGGTATGCTAATTACAGTATGTTGTGTGGATTGCAGCTATATTGGTTTGCACATATGTTTGCATATTAATGGATGTTCATGAAAGGTAAGTCCATTAATGTCTCTGTAAAATATGAACAATAGAAATATTTTGTACCATATTTAAGCTAACCTCCTTTCAAAAGATAATTGTTTTATTTCTTGGAGTGCTGCTAAAATTGGTGGTAACTTTTACTTTTTGATTTTCTTCTATTGCTTACCTTACTTTAAGGAAATTTTTTAAAAATATAAACTATATGCTTGTAATCCTAGTACTTGGGAGATTGAGACAGGAGGATCACAGTTTGAAGCCAGCCTCAGCAACTTAGCGAGACCTTGTTTCCAAATAAAAAATAAAATAGGTCTAGGGGTGTAGCCTGGAGGTAGAAGGCCCCTGGGTTCCATCCCCACTACCACACACACACACACACACACACACACACAAACACACACACACACACATATGTTTATATACTATATTTGCTAAAATCCACTGGTTTGGGTTTATCGATTGTGGCTTGGTCTTGACACATGGGGTAAATAAGAGAAGACTTGGGTCTTGACACTGTACTTTCCAGCAGCTGCTCCTGCCCCTGTCCCGCCCCTGCTTGGGCGTGAGGTGGGTGCAGCCCTCAGGCCAACAGGAGGGTGCTGCTGCACCCTAGGGGTCAGACTTGGATCCTGTCACCACTCATTCCTGAAGAGGTATTCCTGGTCTTCACTTCTAGGTTTTATTTATCTGTGTTTTGTTTATAACTTAACTTGGCTTTAAGTTACAGGAAAGGAAACATTTAAAAATCTTCCTTTTGTGACTTTTCTCGCTATCCTTCATCATGATAAGTGTAAACTTCTGCTTAGGTTTTGTGGATTCTGCTACATGAAATCTCTTAACATTTCTAAGGAATACTGCAATTTGTTCTTACAGTAATCCTGATAACAAGTAAAAATTAAAATCCTGCCCTACCAAATGGCTTACAGAAGCTGGACATGGTGGTACACATCTGTAATCCCAGTACTTGGGAGACTGAGACAGGAGGATTGCAGGTTCAAGGCCAGCCTCAGCAAGTTAGCAAGACCCTGTTTTAAAATAAAAATAATAAAATGGGAATGGAGGTATATAGCTCAGAGGTCGAATGCCCCTGTGTTCAATCCCCAGTAACACTTAAAACACACACACACACACACACACACACACACACACACACGTATACATGTACATGTGCTCGTGAGATGGCATACAGGAGTAATTTGTCCTTTCCTAGAGCAGTATCCAATTAGGGGCTTATCTTTGAACTCAGAGTTCTTATTGCCTGCAGTGACATTGATATTTCTGAATATTTGTTCCCTTAAATATTCCAGAGTCTTAACAATTACTAAGAATTTTTTGGTGTTATTTTGCTCTAACCAGAAATAATTTATTTTGATATGCTATGTTCTAGGCTATTAATGATCTATAACATAAAGGACTAGTGTTTCCCACAGATGTGTGTAAGAGAGATCCAGAGCTGTGCTGTGGGGGAAGAGAGGACATTGCTAGCAGTTGTTGTACTCCTACCAGAGGGAAATGTTTACTAGAGTAAATTAAATTTGGGAAAATATAGTAAAGTCTCAATTATTATGTCAACGAGGGCTCCAAGTGCATTTCCTAAGGTATAAAAACATTTTATGCTCCCACAGACCTATAACCATTACTGTACATTGTTTTACCTTATTTTCATTTGTGCTAATTTAAATTTAGTTTGTGAGCTTGGCATGATAGTATATGCCTATAATCCCAGTACTTGGGATGTTGAGGCAAGAGGCTGAGGCAGATTCAAAGCCAGTCTCAGCTACTCAGCTCTCAGCAACCTAGCAAGACCCTGTTTCCAAATAAATAAAATCGGACTGGGGGTGTACTTGGAGGTAGAATACCTCTGGGTTCAATCTCCAGTACCATAAATAAATAAGTTTGTATTCTCTGGTAAACATTTATTAACTGCATGGTGACACATGTGTAGTAGGCAGCCACACTTGGTAATCTATGTACTAATAAATCTAAAGGTTCTTTTTGTAGATGTAATACTAACTTGGTAATAGCAGTCACTTCTTTGATATTAGTGGAACTTCCCACTACTTCTTGTCTTGGTTATTGCCATTGTTTTCATACTCCCAAAAGGTCTCTAAAAGATGCATCTTGGAAAACAGAACATACAGATGTTGGTGTTGGACTGGACTCCATGGAGGAATAGCAGTTGTTTGTTTTCTGGCCTTGTGCTGTGACTCTAAAGTATATCCATTTCATCTGCCAGCAGGCCTATATGGCTTTATGCAAACCCCAATAAATAAAGATTATTTCTATTTATCCTGCTCAGTGTGTTTCCTGTAACAAATCATTCAAGAAACTCTGGTCCCTTCATGAACATATCAAGATCGTCCACGGATATGCAGAGAAGAAATTCTCCTGTGAAATTTGTGAGAAGAAATTCTATACCATGGCTCATGTGCGGAAACACATGGTTGGTAAGTTTTTTCTGCTTCTTTCACTCACACCTATAATTTCCCCTTGTTCTTTGATGCGCTTTGTGCTCTGGACTGGGCAGGATACTTGGGACTGCTGTGCTTCAATCAGTTTTGACGTGTTGAGACTAAATGCAACATGTCCTCAATAAGCATCACCAAATTGGATGGTATTGTCTTCCACACCCAGATTTCTTTTCAACATCATTATTTATTTTTCTCTTCAGAACATTGTTAAAGTTTCACAAGTCAGAGTGTAGAAAATTAAGATGGCATAATTACATTACAGTACATCTTTCTTTTCAAGGTTGAGCTTTTTGTTGGAATTGTTTTGAGTATAAGTGTGTTCTTTGTTGCAGCACACACGAAAGACATGCCATTTACATGTGAAACCTGTGGAAAGTCGTTCAAACGCAGTATGTCACTCAAGGTGCACTCCTTGCAGCATTCTGGAGAGAAGCCCTTCAGATGTGAGGTAAGGAGCTGGCACTGTGTAGATGGCACAGCAGTGAGTGAGGGGCGGGAGTGCAGGGCACAAGGCTGCATGCCACAGAAGGCCCAGACACACTGAGCTTGGTGTGAGCTCTCACCACTAGGAAGAGAACTGTCCTGTTTAACACATACTGGCTTACTTTTCCTTTCTCAGTGATTCAGAAAAGTTGAGTATGCTTCAGTGGTAATTATATGAGAAAAATTCCCTTTTATTTATAACTCATCTACAGAAACATAGCAAAACCAAATAGCTGACACAAGTAGGTTCTATATTGAGTATGAAAAATAGGCTGAGTGTCAGATACTGTGTTAGAGTGGATTCAAGAAAAGCTGCTGCGCTTGGCATTCAAAACTCTTCACTGTGTCCAATGCAGAACTGTGATGAAAGGTTTCAGTACAAGTACCAGCTCCGCTCCCACATGAGCATCCACATTGGGCACAAACAGTTCATGTGCCAGTGGTGTGGCAAGGATTTCAACATGAAGCAGTACTTCGACGAACACATGAAAACACACACTGGTAAGGATTTCTCGGGAAGGTAAATATATGTCTCAAGCACTTGTTGACAGTCATCTGTGCATCTGTTTTTTAAATAATCTAAACCACAAGTTTGTACTCTAAGTGAAAATCCTACTTTAAAGAAAACCTTGAAGCTGGGCGTAATGGCGCATGCTTGTAATCCCAGTACTTGGGAAACTGAGACAGGAAGATCACAGGTTCGAAGACAGCCTCAGCAATGTAGCAAGGATTTCAGCAACCTAGCAAGACCCTGTTTTCAACAAAAAATGAAAAGGGATAGGGGTGTAGTTTGTAGAGAGAATGCCCTTCAGTTGAATACTCAGTACCATATATGCACACAAAAAGAATTATTTGTGAGCCGGGCGTGGTGGCGCACTCTTGTAATCCCAGCATTTGGGAGGCTGAGACCAGAGGATCTGGGTTCTCAGCCAGCCTCAGCCACTTAGTGAGGCCCTCTGCAACTTAGTGAGAACCTGTTTCAAAATAAAGAATAAGAAAATAGGGCTGGGAGTGTAGCTCGGAGGTAGAATGCCCCTGAGTTCCATTCCCAGTACTGAAAAAAAAAAAAGAATTATTTATGGATTTCTTTAAGACAGTGGGTTCTTAACTTGGGGTTCCAGGACTCCTAAAATCTTGTTTTGTATATATGCATATGCTATTTTTCTAAGGAAAGGGTTCTGGGCTTTAAAAAGATGGAGGATAGGTCGGGCATGGTAGCACACACTTGTAATCTCAGTACTTGGGAGTTTGAGACAGGAGGATTGCAGCCTCAGCAAATAGTGAAGCTCTCATTACCCTAGCCAGACCTTGTTTCAAAATAAAAATAAAAGCCAGGTGTGGTGGCGCACGCTTGTAATCCCAGCATTCGGGAGGCTGAGACCGGAGGATCTGGGTTCGCGGTCAGCCTCAGCTGCTTAGTGAGGCACTCTGCAACTTAGTGAGACCCGGTTTCAAAATAAAGAATAAAAAATAGGGCTGAGGGTATAGCTCGGAGGTAAGATGCCCCTGAGTTCCATCCCCAGTACCGCAAAAATAAATAAAATAAAAAATAAAATAAAATAAAAATAAAATAGGGCCGGGGGTATAGCTTGGAGGTAAAATGTCCCTGAGTTCAATCCCCAGTGACAGACACACACACACACACACACCAAAAA
>PVLC010013356.1:0-28099 GCA_004027655.1 Graphiurus murinus | reverse complement strand
TGAAAACCTATCTAATGTGTTTTCTATCACAATAACCTATTAGGTAGATTGTTATCTTTATTTTTCAGATGAGAAAACTAAGACTCAGAGATTAAACAACTCACCCAGGGCAGTCTGACTCCAGACCACTCATGTAATGCTTCTGATGTGAACCTAGTGCAGCTGGATGCCAGGCCATCGTGAGTGCAGGAAGCACTATTCTAGGATCTGGTTCTCGGCTACTAGGATTTGTCAGGTCCTCAAGTGGACCAGGGCTGCAGGGACTGATGTGTGCTGTATTGTCCTAATGATGTTAATTTACGAATGGCAAATTGTTCAGAACTCTTGATGCTCTTTGATCAGCATATTCTTTGCCTAAGGAAAAATACATATTAGAAACTAAATTATAATCAGAAGATTGTCAGGTACCAAGAATTAGAACAAAGGGAGATAATTGAATGATCTTAATGGTGAGTGCTGTACTTCATCGAATCCAAGAAGCCATATAAACTTAATTTATACACTGTTAAGAAAATGCTGAGAGCCGGGTGTGGTGGTGCACGCTTGTAATCCCAGTACTTGGGAGGCTGAGACAGGAAGATCACAAGTTCATGGCCAGCCTCAGCTACTTAGTGAGGCCCTGTTTCAAAGTAAAGAATAAAAAATAGGGCTGGGGGTGGGGCTTGGAGGTAGAATGCCCTGGGTTCAATCCCTAGTTCTGCCAAAAAAAAAAAGAAAAAAATATGATGGGAAGCTGGGCGTGGTGGCGCATGCTTGTAATCCCAGCATTCGGGAGGCTGAGACCGGAGGATCCGAGTTCGCGGCCAGCCTCAGCTACCTAGTGAGGCACTCCGCAACTTAGTGAGACTCGGTTTCAAAATAAAAGAATAAAAAATAGGGCTGGGGGTGTAGCTCGGAGGTAGAATGCCCCTGAGTTCAATCCCCAGTACCGCAAAAAAAAAAAAAAAAAAAAAAAAAATATGATGGGAGACGCATGTCTTTGAATTTCCAATTTTTTTTCCCTCCCTCCCTCCCTCTCTTCTCTTCTTTTTTTTTGGTCTGTGTGTGTTACTGGGGATTGAACCCAGGAGCATTCTACCTCCAGGCTACACCCCAAGACCTACTTTTATTTATTTATTTTTATTTTTATTTATTTACTTATTTTTTGCTATACTGGGGATTGAACTCAGGGGCATTCTACCTCCGAGCTATATCCTCAACCCTATTTCTTTTTTTTCTTTATTTTGAAACAGGGTCTCACTAAGTTACAGAGTGCCTCACTAGGTAGCTGAGGCTAGCCACAAACCCGGATCCTCCGGTCTCAGCCTCCTAAATGCTGGGATTACAAGCGTGCACCACCACGCCCGGCTCTACTTTAATTTTTTGTTTTGAAACAGGGTCTCACCAAGTTGAGAAGGCTGACCTCTAACCTGCAATCTTCCTTTGGCCAAATTTTTTTTTTTTTTTTAGGTACTGGGGATTGAACTCAGGGGTATTCTACCTCTGAGCTATACCCTCAACCCTATTTTTTATTCTTTATTTTGAAACAGGGTCTCACTAAATTGTGGAGTGCCTCACTTAGGTAGCTGAGGCTGGCCTCGAACCCGGATCCTCCGGTCTCAGCCTCCCAAATGCTGGGATTACAAGCATGCACCACCATGCCCGGCTTGCAATCTTCCTATCTTAGCCTCCCAAGTACTGGATTTCAGGTGTACACCACATGCCCAGCTCCAAATATTTATTTATAAAAATTGAGAGCCTGCTAAATGGGGCTACTATGGTAAGCAAGATTGAGATAGTCAGCTGGACGTGGTGGTGCACGCTTGTAATCCCAGCATTTGGGAGGCTGAGACTGAAGAATCCAGGTTCTTGGCCAGTCTCAGCTACCTAGTGAGGCACTCCACAACTTAGTGAGACCCTGTTTCAAAGTCAAGAATAAAAAATAGGGCTGGGGGTGTAGCTCAGAGGTAGAATGCCCCTGAGTTCAATCCCTAGTACCGAAAAAAAAAAAAAAGACTGAGATAGTCCCTAGGTCCACAGAGCTCACAGTCTGGGATAAACACATAAGACATAGCAGAGGCTTGGTGCTAAGAGCACAATGCGTCTGTGGGACTAAACGCAGTCAGCTGGAGTTTGATGGATGAGGATCAAGGGGTACAATCACATGTGAAACTGGAAGGTGGTGAGCAGGGACCAGATCACCCAGAACACTGCAACACTCAACACTTTTGAGCTTTATTTTCAGGATAGCATGGATTTAGGTGGTGTGTGGCACACTCTGTGAGAGTGCACTTTGGCTGCAGTGTGGAGCTTGGACTGCATGGGGGTGGGGAGCAGGAACGGAGATGGTAAAACCAGTCAGGTGGATATTGTGTATTCCAGGTGAATGACTGTGGTATGAACTGCAGTAATAGCAGTAGGTGAAATTATAGCCACAGACAAGATGGAATCTAATGAACTTGGTGATTGATTGCATATTGGTAGTGTGGGAGCATTTGGGAGGCTGAGACCGGAGGATCCAGGTTCGCAGCCAACCTCAGGTACTTAGTGAGGCTCTCTGCAACTTAGTGAGACCCTGTTTCAAAATAAAGTAAAAAATAGGGCTGAGGGTATAGGGGAGGTAGAATGCCCCTGAGTTCAATCCCCAGTACCACAGAAAAAAAAAAGAGCGGGGGTTAGGGGTGTATCTTGGAGGTAGAACACCCCTGAGTTCAATCCCTAGCACCAAAAACAAACAAACAAACCCTGAAGAAAAGCTACTGTGGTGGTGCACAACTATAATCCCAGTACTTTGGAGGGTGAAACAGGAGAATTGCAGGTTCAAAGCCAGCCTCAGCAACATAGTGAAACTCTCAGCAACCTATCAATAAGACCCTGTTTCAAAGCCTGGCATGGTGGCGCATGCTTGTAATCCTAGTACTTGGGAGGCTGATATAGGAGGATCACAAGTTTGAGGACAGCCTCAGCAAGTAGTGAGACTCTCATCAACCTAGTGAGACTGTTTCCAAAATAAGAAATAAAATCGGGCTGGGGTGTAGCTCGAAGGTAGAATGCCTCTGTGTTCAATCCCCCCCCAAAAAGACCTTGTTTCAAAAAATAAAAGGAAGCCAGGCATGGTGACACACGCCTGTGATCCTAGTACTGTGATCCTAGAGACAGGAGGATCACAAGTTTGAGGATAGCCTCAGCAAGTAGTGAGACTCTCAGCAACTTAGTGAGACCCTATTTAAAAATAAAAATAAAACAGGGCTGGGGGTAAAGCTCAGAGGTAGAATGCCCCTGAGTTCAATCCTCAGCACCACACAAAATGAATGAATAAATAAATAAATAAATAGGGCTGGGGCTATAGCTTGGAGGTACTACACCCCTGGATTCAATCCCCAGTAACACACACACACACACACACACACACACACACACACACACACACACCTCAAGAAAAACTGAGTGTGGTGGCACAGACCTGTAATTCCAATATTTGGGAGGCTGAGGCAGGAGGATCGCAGGTTTGAGACCAGCCTCAGCAATGTAGAGACTCAGCAACCTAGTGAGACCTTGTTTCAAAACAACAAAAGGAGCCAGGTAGCACTCTTGTAATCCCAGGACTTGGGAGGCTGAGACAGGAGGATCCGGGTTCGCAGCCAGCCTCAGCTACTTAGTGAGGCCCTCCGCAACTAAATGAGACCCTGTTTCAAAATAAAGAATAAAAACTGGACTGAGGGTGTAGCTCGGAGATAGAATGCCCCTGGGTTCAATCTCCAGTACTGCAAAAAAACCAAAAACAATAACAACAAAAGGGCTGGGGGTGTAGCTTGGAGATAAAGCACCCCTGGGTTCAATCCTCAGCACCACCAGAGGAAAAAAACAAGTCAGAAAGCCAGGTGTGGTGGCACACGCTGGTAATCCCAGTACTTGGGAGGCTTAGACAGGAGGATCGCAGGTTCGTGGCCAGCTTCAGCTACTTAGTGAGGCCCCCCTCAACGTAATGAGACCTGTTTCAAAATAAAGAATAAAAAATAGGACTGGGGATGTAGCTCAGAGGTAGAATGCCCTTGGGTTCAATCCCCAGTACTGCAAAAAGAAAAAAGAAGAAGAAGAAGAAGAAGAAGAAGAAGAAGAAGAAGAAGAAGCAGCAGCAGCAGCAGCCGGGCATGGTGGCGCATGCTTGTAATCCCAGCATTCGGGAAGCTGAGACCGGAGGATCTGGGTTCACAGCCAGCCTCAGCTACCTAGTGAGGCACTCCACAACTTAGTGAGACCCTGTTTCAAAATAAAGAATAAAAAATAGGGCTGGAGGTATAGCTCGGAGGTAGAATGCCCCTGAGTTCAATCCCCAGTACCGAAAAAAAAAAAGAAGTCAGGAGTGGTGGCACATGCCTGTAATCCCAGTATTTGGGAGGCTGAAACAAGAGGGTTGCAGGTTTGAGGCCAGCCTCAGCGACTTAATAAGACCTTGTTTCAAAATTAAAAAATAGAAAGCCGGGCGTGGTGGCGCACGCTTGTAATCCCAGCATTCAGGAGGCTGAGACCGGAGGATCTGGGTTCGAGGCCAGCCTCAGCTGCCTAGTGAGGCACTCTGCAACTTAGTGAGACTCGGTTTCAAAATAAAGAATAAAAAATAGGGCTGGGGGTGTAGCTCGGAGGTAGAATGCCCCTGAGATCAATCCCCAGTACCGAAAAAAAAAAAAAAAAAATAGAGCTGGGTGTGGTGGTGCATGCTTGTAATCCCAGTATTTGGGAGGCTGAGACCGGAGGATCCGAGTTCGAGACCAGCCTCAGCTACCTAGTGAGGCACTCCGCAACTTAGTGAGACCCTGTTTCAAAATAAAGAATAAAAAAATAGGGCTGGGAGTATAGCTTGAAGGTAAAATGCCCCTGAGTTCAATCCCCAGTACCACAAAATAACAAAACAAATCAAAATTAAAAAATAAAAGAGAGCTGGGGGTACAGGTCAGAGGTAGAACACCCCTGATATCCATGCTAAACACACTGGAATGCTTGTTGGCCAGCTTGCTCTTCCCTTTGAACAGTACAAAGGACAACCAGAAAACTTTTGTTCTTTGCCATCTTGACAAATGAAGATTGTGTTCATTTGTAACATCCTTTCTTCACTTAAAACTTTTTCTTACAAAGCCGGGTGTGGTGGTGCACGCTTGTAATCCCAGCATTCGGGAGGCTGAGACCGGAGGATCCGGGTTCGAGGCCAACCTCAGCTACCTAGTGAGGCACTCCGCAACTTAGTGAGACCCGGTTTCAAAATAAAGAATAAAAAATAGGGCTGGGGGTTTAGCTCAGAGGTAGAATATCCTGAGTTCAATCCCCAGTACCGAAAAAAAAAAAAAAAAAAAAAAAAAGATTACATCCTTTGGCTCTGTTTACATATGGCTATTGAGAGTGAAAAATACCAACTCTGGAGAGTCAAATGGGGGAGGTCCAGGGGCTTAATAGATTACCAACAGCTGTGCTTTTAAAACATTTTTGGAGCTGGGTGTGGTGGCACATGCCTGTAATCCCAGTACTTGGGAGGCTGAGACAAGAGGATTGTGGTTTTGAAGACAGCCTCAGCAAGTAGTGAGACCCTATTTCAAAATAAAAATAAAGGCCCCGGGGTGGTGGCATATGCTTGTAATCCCAGTACTTGGGAGGCTGAGACCAGAGGATCTGGGTTCACAGCCAGCCTTAGCTACTTAGTGAGGCCCTTCACAATTTAGTGAGATCCTGTTTCAAAAATAAAGAATAAAAAATAGGACTGGGGGTGTAGTTTGGAGGTAGAATGCCCCTGGGTTCAATTCCTAGTACTGCAAAAAATAAATTAATTAAATAAAATAGGACTGGGGGTGTAGCTCGGAGCTAGAATGCCCCCGATTTCAATTCCCAGTACCATCAAAAAAAATTTTTTTTCGGGAGGCTGAGACCAGAGGATCCGGGTTCGCGGCCAGCTCTGCTACCTAGTGAGGCACTCCGCAACTTAGACTTGGTTTCAAAATAAAGAATAAAAAATAGGGCTGGGGGTGTAGCTCAGAGGTAGAATGCCCCTGAGTTCAATCCCCAGTACCGCAAAAAAAAAAAAAAAAAAAAAAAAAAATTTTTTTAGCCGGGTGTGGTGGCGCACGCTTGTAATCCCAGCATTCGGGAGGCTGAGGCCAGAGGATCCGGGTTCGCGGCCAACCTCAGCTACCTAGTGAGGCCCTCCGCAACTTAGTGAGACTCGGTTTCAAAATAAAGAATAAAAAATAGGGCTGGGGGTGTAGCTCGAAGGTAGAATGCCCCTGAGTTCAATCCCCAGTACCGCAAAAAAAAAAAAAAAAAATGTTTTTAAGCCAGGTGTGGTGGCACATGATTGTAATCCCAATACTTGGGAGGCTGAGACTAGAGGATCCAGTTCGAAGCCAGCCTCAGCTACTTAGTGTGACCCTGTTTCAATATAAAGAATAAGCTGAGCATGGTGGCGCATGCTTGTAATCCTGGTATTTGGGAGGCTGAGACTGGAGGGTCCAGGTTTGAGGCCAGCCTCAGCCGCTTAGTGAGGCCCTCCACAACTTAGTGAGACCCTGTTTCAAAATAAAGAATAAAAAATAGGACTGGGGGTATAGCTCAGAGGTAGAATGCCCCTGGGTTCAATCCCCAGTACTGCAAAAAAAAAAAAAAAAAAAAAAATCATGTTTATTTAGAAAAAGAAAAAATACAGATAGCATTTATTTTTATTTTTGTAGTACTGGGGATTGAACCCAGGGGCATTCTACCTGTGAGCTACACCCCAGCCCTATTTTTTATTCTTTATTTTGAAATGAGTCTTTTTAAGTTGCAGAGAGCCTCAGGAGGTTACTGAGGCTGGCCACAAATCTGGATCCTCCAGGCTCATCCTCCCAAGCACTGGGATTATAAGCAAAGGCCATCACACCTGTCTTAGATAAGGTCACACACCTTTAATCCTAGCTCTTGGGAGGCTGAGACAGAAGAATTACAGGTTCAAGGCCAGCCTCAGCAATTTAGCAAGACCCTGTTTCTTTTGTTGTGTGTGGTACTGGGGATGGTCCTAGGGGCCTTCTACCCCCTGGGTTATGGCCCTAGCCCTATTTTTTTTTAATTTGGAAACAGGGTCTCACCAAGTTGCTGAGAGCCTCACTAAGTTGCTGAGGCTGGCTTTGGACCTGCAGTCCTCCTGTCTCAACTTCCCAAGTACTGGGATTACATGTGTACAGCACCGTATCTGACTCAAATTTTTTAAAAAAAGGACTGGGGGTGTAGCTCAGAGGTAGAATGTCCCATAGGTTCAACCCTCAGTACAAAAATAAATAAATAAATAAATAATAAATAATATTGAAAAGTATCTATAATCCTATTACCTGGAGATAATCATTGATAACATTTGTTCTATTTCTTTCCATTACATTATAGATGGATAATACTATGTATTTTCATAACTTGCTTGTTTTGCTTTATAGATTATAGATAATCTTTATAGATTATAGATTTTCATGTTGATATTTACATTTCTATACTTTTTTGGGGGGGGTACTGGGGAATGAACCCACATTCTACCTCTGAGCTACGCTTCCAGCCTTTTTTTTTTTTTTTTGGCAGTACTGGGGATTGAACTCAGGGGCATTCTACCTCCGAGCTACACCCCCAGCCCTATTTCTTATTCTTTATTTTGAAACAGGGCCTCACTAAGTTGTAGAGGGCCTCACTAAGTAGCTGAGGCTGGCTGTGAACCCGGATCCTCCAGTTTCAGCCTCCCAAAAGCTGGGATTATGCGCCACCACGCCCGGTTTACTTCCAGCCCTTTTTATTTTTTTATTTTGCAACAGGGTCTCACTAGGTTGCTGAGAGTCTCACTAAGTTGCTGAGGCTGTCCTCAAATCTGTGATCCTCCTGTCTCTGTTTCCAAGTACTGGGATTACAGGTGCACACCACCATGCTTGGCTCATTTCTGTACTTTATAATATTTTTCCAATGGCATTTTCCATCGATGGGTATACTATAATTGATTTAATCCATTCTACTTAACACAGAATTTGAAGTTTTTAATATGATGGAGGAAATGGACTTTAAAAGAGGGGAAACAGCCGGGCGTGGTGGCGCACACTTGTAATCCCAGCATTCAGGAGGCTGAGACCGGAGGATCCGGATTTGAGGCCAGCCTCAGCTACCTAGTGAGGCACTCTGCAACTTAGGGAGACTCTGTTTCAAAATAAAGAATTAAAAATAGGGCTGGGGGTGTAGCTCAGAGGTAAAATGCCCCTGAGTTCAATCTCCAGTACTTCAAAAAAATAAAAATAAAAAATAAATAAAAGAGGGGAAACAAGCTGGGCTTAGAACTCATCCAGGAAGATGAGCATGAGTCAGAGAGAAGAGCCTCGCACAGGGGTGGAGTCATGGAAAGCAGAAAGGTGACAGTATGATAATCTGGAAACAGCACTGACACACGGAGAAGACTGACCCCTCCCAACTGACTCCTGAAGCCAGTCCCTCAGGGCAGTGAGGGGAATTCTGCCTTCTATGGGAGAAGGCAATAGGAGAAGGGATGTTACCTGTTAGAATGAGATAGGGAGAGAAGAAAAAGAACTATGACATGGGTGAAGAGGTATTTGCTCCTAGTTATCAGGAGTCCCAAAGGAGAGGAAAATAGCAGGAAAACATATCTCTTTGTGTATGCAGAAATGCACACTTGTAATCCCAGTACTTGGGAGGCTTAGACTGGAGGGTCCAGGTTCTCAGCCAGCCTCAGCTACAACTTAGTGAGACCCTGTTTCCAAATAAAGAATAAAAAATAAGGTTGGAGGTGTAGCTCAGAGGTAGAATGCCCCTGGATTCAGTCCCCAGTACTGCAAAAAAAAAAGAATAAAAAAAAGAAAAAAAAGAAATGTACCTCGCAGTGGGAAGTCCTGTGGTTCATGTGTCAGAAGCAGAGATGCTGGAGCTAGACTTTAGAGCTTTCAATTTTGACTCTCCACTAGAAAATAACCATAAAATAGGGATAATAATCTATGACCTCACTGGCCATGTGAGCATCACCAAGGCTGATAGACATGAAGCAATTAGTGTGGGGGTCCAGCCCTTTAGGCAGTGGGTCAGGGGTCCTTCAATAGGTGTGGAGTGAGACGAGGTCTCGAGAATACACTCACACCGAATGCAGTGAAGAAGCGTTATCTGTTTATTGCTTGTTAGGAGCTGTTTTTTATACTATCTTTTTAGCAGTGAAGCATATAGAAGAGGAATTTTTACAGACTTGTTTTTCTAAAGGTTGAGTAGGTACATCTTTAACTAGAAAAGCCATTTCCCATGACATTTAATGGGGTTAAGAAAACAGTAAAGGTTACAAAATACAATACGTATATAAAGATTCTTTTAGTACAAAGCAGTGTTAAAGGTTAACAATGAATAGCCTAAATCCATTAGTTTAAATCTTTACCCATTCATGTAAGTGTGTGTATCTATACTATTTGTTTAGCTCTTTTAGCAGTGTTCTTATCTTTTTCTCAGGCAACCAGAGAGTTAATGTATCCTGTGAAATTCCAGAGAGACAGGGTGGAAGTGGGCAAAGCCTATCTGTCTTAAAGCCTTCTTTTTTTTTTTTTTTTTTTTTTTTTTTGCGGTACTGGGGATTGAACTCAGAGGCATTCTACCTCCAAGCTATACCCCCAGCCTTATTTTTATTCTTTATTTTGAAACCGAGTCTCACTAAGTTGTGGAGTGCCTCACTAGTTAGCTGAGGCTGGCCGAGAACCCGGATCCTCCGGTCTCAGCCTCCCGAATGCTGGGATTACAAGCGTGCGCGACCACGCCCGGCTTCTTAAAGCCTTCTTTACCCATAGATATAATAGTAGACCTAAATCTCTTTGGCTTATTTATTTTGTCTTCTACATCTGTGTGCTGAGAGGGAACATAGTAACTATTTCAGATAAGCTTGCAAAGCCTATTTCCTGACTAATGTTTGTATGTGGTTAATGAATTTCTTATGGGTTGTCTTGAGGCACTGCTTTTTTCAGCTAATATTAAGAAATCACTATCTGTCTGGCCACCATCTGTTTCTAAGAAATTTTCCTTTATAATTAATGTAAAAACAAAACCCAAAGCACCCAGAATTCCCAGAATATAACATAATGTAATGCGGGATATGCCACGCATTCCTTCTTTTGGAATCATCTGCCTTGCAGGACTGAGTCTTGCTCAAGATCCAGCTATTAAGGAGCTGTGACAAATTAGATTGGAGCCTGGCACACAGTAAGATTTCATACACCGAGTAGAATGAGCTCGCCTATTGGAAGGATGGGAGTGGCAACAGAAGTGATACCAGACTCTCCTAGTGGGAGCCAGGTGAGGGTACTCACTTGTAATCCCAGTATTTGAGAAGCTGAGACAGGAGGATTGCAGGTTGGAGGACAGCCTCAGCAAGTAGTGAGACTCATCAACCTAGCAAGACCCTCTTTCAACAAAGAAAAAAAAAAATAGGGCTGCAGGTGTAGCTGGGAGGTAGAATATCCCCGGGTTCAATGCCCAGTACCACACACACACACACACACACACACACACACACACAGGCTAGCTACAGCCAGGCATGGTGCACACACCTGTAATCCCAGTACTTGGGAGGCTGAGACTGGAGATCATAGGTTCGAGGCCAGCTTCAGCAGTTTAGCGGGACCCTCAGCAAGATCCTGTTTCAAAATAAGAAAGGACAACTGAGTGTACTGACATACACTTATAATCCCAGTGTTTGGGAGGTTGAGAGACAGGAAGATTGCAGGTTCAAGGACAGCGCTCTCATCAACCTAGTGAGACCTTGTTTCAAAATAAAGAATAAGCAGCCAGGCATGGTGGCGCACGCTTGTAATCCCAGCATTTGGGAAGCTGAGACCAGAGGATCCAGGTTCACAGCCAGCCTCAGCTACTTAGTAAGGCACTCTGCAACTTAATGAGACCCTGTTTCCAAATAAAGAATAAAAAATAGGGCTAGGGGTATAGCTCGGAGGTAGAATGCCCTTGAGTTCAATTCCCAGTACCACAAAATAAATAAATAAATAATAAGCCAGGTGTAGTGGCACACACTTGTAATCCCAGTACTTGGGAGGCTGAGACAGGAGAATCATAGGTTCATGGCCAGCCTCAGCAACCTCTGAGTTCCTCCCCAATTTAGTGAGACCCTATTTCAAAGTAAAAGAATAAAGCCAGGCGTGGTGGCGCAGGTTTGTAATCCCAGTACTTGGGAGGCTAAGACTGGATCTGGGTTTGTGGGCAGCCTCAGCTACTTAGTGAGGCCCTCTGTAACTTAGTGAGACCCTGTTTCAAAATAAAGAATAAAAAAATAGGACTGGGGGTGTAGCTCGAGGTAGAATGCCCCTGGGTTCAATACCCAGTACTGCAAAAAAGAAAAGAAAAGAATAAAATAGGACTGGGGCATAGCTGGGAGGTAGGATACCCCTGGGTTCAATCCCCAGCACCACAAAAAGAAATAAAGAAAAGAAAATGCCATGAAGCAGGACATTGGTAATCTCCTTTCTGAACATGAGGGATCGAGCATAAGCACACAGTTACTGCCCATCGTTGATTCATTTCTGTGTCCTTTTCTGTGTTTATCTCAGGAGAGAAACCCTTCATCTGTGAAATCTGTGGCAAAAGCTTCACCAGCCGGCCCAACATGAAGAGGCACCGCAGAACTCACACCGGCGAGAAGCCTTACCCGTGCGACGTGTGCGGCCAGCGCTTCCGCTTCTCCAACATGCTCAAGGCGCACAAGGAGAAGTGTTTTCGAGTGACCAGCCCGGCGAACGTGCCGCCTGCGGTCCAGATCCCCCTCACGACCTCCCCAGCCGCCCCTGTCCCCTCGGTGGTGAACACGCCCAGCACGCCCGCGCCCCCAGTCAGCGTGAACCCTGTGAGCACACTCCCCCCTCGGCCCATCCCGCACCCCTTCTCGCACCTGCACATCCACCCGCACCCGCACCACCCGCACCACCTCCCCATCCCTCCAGTCCCTCACCTGCCTCCGCCGCCAGCGCTCTTCAAGAGCGAGCCTTTAAATCACAGAGGCCAGAGCGAGGACACCTTCCTGCGGCACCTGGCCGAGAAGAACAGCTCGGCTCAGCACCATTGACAGCCGCCTTGCTAGGTGTGTGCCCTTGGGGCTCTCCCCGGGCTGGGCTGCGCTGCGCTGGGTGGATCTGCAGACCCCTGGGAGCAAGGGAAAACAACTGACCGCCTGCCCGAGCCAGCCTCCGCACACAGGGAACTGGCCTCCGCACCCCGGGAACCACCCAGCCAAAGCCCAGCTTCCTTGCATTTTCTGATGACTTTTATAAATTTCAAGTACTCAGACTTGTGGGATTTTATAATTTCATATCAGCTGATGAGGTATGCTTGCTTTTCTATCCTGGACTTCTCCTCAAAGAGGGGGTGGGCCTGGTGTCCTTTGTACTAATCGGGAAGGCTGTGAGATTAATCCGGAGCATTAATTGTATCACTGTGTATCGTAATGAATTCTTTTCAGCTTTTGGTGCTGGCGCAGAGGTGAGCTGGCCGCGTTTCACAGTATATCAAGCATTATAGAGAAAGACGGAAATTTTCTTCTTTGTGTAGCTCTCCTAACGCACTCTTTATTTTACTACAGAAATTATTTTAGAGTTTTTGTATAGACTTCTTTAGTAGTCTGTTTCTAAAATGAAATGTATTTCAATAAGCGGTGTAATTTTTTCAGTGTAGCTAAACCTATGTTGTAAAATAGAAAAAAATTTTATAATCATCAAAATGTGATTCTTAAAGATGCATATAACTTCTATAATTCAAAGTTATTCTTACATCCGTACAACTCAAAGGTGCTTCAGAGACTAGATGTATCTGAGAGGGTCACCAGACCAGGTTCCTGAAAAACTGAGGTTTTGCTTTTTGAAGGTGTCATAAGTACTGGGTAGTTTTTAAATCTCTGCTTAGCACTCAGATGTCTGTCAGCCTCACTGACACACTCCTATCTTCTGTGTTCCTTTGGGCTCCGTTTGTGCATTAAGTGGATGATTTACAGGGGAAGGGGAGGCCCTTTTCCAGGGAAGTCACCTAAACTCTCCTGGTTCAAAATCTGAGCATAGTTGTTCTCCCTGAGAAGGAAGTGGTGGAGATTGTCTCATGTACTCACTCACGTCTATTTCTCACTTCCCCTGGGGATTGTGTTCACGGTTAACTGTTCAGGGAAGACAAATCGGAGTCTCTGGTTTTGAGGTTACTTTATTTTTCTAGAATTGTTATGAGAAACTAAAAATAGTAAACTGAAGTCACAAACATGGTGTTGCTGATACTGGCTGAGACATTTGGAGGAGAAGACAAATTGTTTATGAGCTTTTAAATATCTCATGTATAAAATGTGGATATGTCCATCACTTTAAGCTATTTTAACACAGTTTAAATTGTGGCGAGGGAGAACTCCTAAGTTTTTCTGCCCTGTCATCTTCAGATAATTATGTGACACCAGCATCCTTAGGTGAGAAAGAGAGAGTACCTCTCATGCCTCTAGACAGCTTACTTATTCAAGTTCGGGGGACTTCCAAAGAGCACGGTCAGCCAGAAGCCAATTATGGGGAAGGCCGAACAGAAGGGCTAACAAATGGATTACATTTAACTGACCAAATTTATCCAGGCTCGGTATAGCTACAAATTTTGTATTTCTGCATCTCAGAACTGAGTTCCAAGGGTAGGTCACTTCCCCTTGTCCCTTCATTTTTTAATCTTGAAATCCCTAAATTTCTCTGTCCCCAGGCTCTTAAATGATTGCCTGAATCAGAACCTTGGCTTTTATTTATTTTTTATTTTTAATACTAAACATGCAGTCAAGCACTTTTCTGGCTGATTAGCTCTGTAGCAGGGAAAAAATAGAACTCTCAGTCGAAGTTAGATCCTTATTTTTACATATCACACTCTTAACTTTTTGGTCAATGTTTCCAAGTTTTTTCCTTCTGATTTTGCCTTTGTTTTCTATAATGCATAGGAAATCTTTGCAGTGAAGCGGAAAAGTATCTTAAAACACACTTTTCTTCCTGTTTGGGGGTGTACATTTTAAAGAATGGTATTTTTAATGTTTGTATACATTCTTTGAGCTCCCAGGTAACCAAGCTGATAAGGAAGTAAATTCCTTGCTTTTGACTGTTATAACTCTAGTGACTATCTCCCCCTTACCTTCACAATCCCCTTTGCATTCCATGACAAGTTTGTAAATTGACACTTTTATACAGACATAGCATTATTTCATGAGGTCAAGCCTGTACTATTAAAATAATTTTTAAAAGATGTAAATTATAGCTTAGTTAATTGGTTATACCTTATTTTGTTCTAAATAAATTTATAGTATTGGGCAACAATTCTGAATTCTAGACTTGAGACCATTGAATCAACTATTTCGTGAGGTGTACTATCATTATACACTGGAAAATTCAGGTAGTCATCTTTGGTTTTTCATTCAAGTAACTATAGCCATAAGAAAATACTTGCTACACAGGAAAATAGTAGTAAGCAAATAACCACCACCATCCTTAACAGAAACAAAAATAAATAATAATGAAAGGGTTTTAAAAAAAATTAGCATCACACAGCATAATGCCTAGTGAAATGTATTGTGGAACAGTCTAGAAACTTGCAAAGTTGTTTTTTGTTTTGTTTTGTTTTTCTGCATAAGTATGCCTTCCCTGACTTGGGATCTGTGGTCTGCTCAGAATATGACACTTCATCAGTGTGTCTTTTTATATATGATAATGAAATGCATTAAGAATAATCATAACATTAATGCTTCTGAACATAAGAACTATAGGATTAAGCCTTAAACATATATGTGCATCAGGTTTAACATGCTGAAGACTCAAACTCAGGGTTGGAAATTTATTTGGGGCCCTCTGCTAAGATAAAAGTTGCATCGTGTGGTAGGTTCTCTCCCACATGTTCTACCACACCCCACCCCATGAATTCTTCAAAGCCTCTTACCTGCTTGTTTGTTATCTGTTTATGAAAATAAGAATTCTGGAGGAGTTTGAGTTCTCAGCCCTTATCTGTACTTATGTCTTCTAAGACAAAAAGGCCACATCATAGGATTATATGGATAGACATTGAGGTTGTTTCTTATTTCTTACTTTTAAACCATTTTTAAAGGCTTATAACATTGCAGGGTTACTTATTTGAGGAAAAGTCTCCAAGAATTTCTTTTTAGTTGGTGTTGCATTTCTGGTGGTTTGTTTCTTTGTTTTGCATTTTCTATTGTTTTCTCCTAGATTTATCATTCAACTATAAATCTTCAGCCTTAATAAAAGGCTGCTACTTTCTCAATTTGAGCCAAGTAGGCTTAGAGAGATGGGTTCTTAAATCTTAATGAAGACAAATTAAAAATTAAAGGCATGTGGCTTCATTTCTACATATATTTATTATTTGATTATTATTTTTAGCAAAGGGGAAGGTCTCCCCATAAAACTTTCCTGTAGTTCAAAGAAACCTTTGCAATCACTTCCATATACTTTATAGTCTATCATTTACATTAATTGTTCTAAATTAATGACTGAGTGTAGACATTTCATAATTGTACCATCTTTTAAAAAACACTTCATTTATTGGAAGTACCTTTTTATTGTGGTTAGAACTCTCCCTATAATCCAGTTGTCCCTAGCACACTAACTGAAGGCAAATGCTCTGAAGGGATACTTGTAAACTTTGAATTTTTTAGTTCTTGAAATTTTTTTCAGTTTTTATTTTTGTTAATAGATACGTAGCTTTAGTTTCATTTTTATTTCACTGAAAGTTTTAAATTTTGAGAATATAAAGCAAAAATAGAAATTCATTGCAGACATATAGGTAAATTTACCCCATCTTGCAGGTGTCTTGTTGGTAAAACACAGGATAGTAGGTAGGTTATTATGTTAAAAAAAAAAAAGCAACTAAAAACTAAAGTTAGACAAACTTTCTGTTTCAGCTACTGGATGGCAAAGACTTTTATTGCATTGTTGAGCTACATGATAAATATTTTGATGTTCCAGACTGTATGGGAAGTTGGGGGTTTTTTGTTTTGTTTTGCTTTTTGGTTTGTTTGATACCAGGAATTAAGCACAGAGGCTTCTATCTCCAAGCTATACCCTCAGCCCTTTTTTTTAATTATTTTTTTAAAATTTGAAACAGGATCTCACTAAGTTGCTAAGAGTCTTGCTAAGTTGCTGAGGCTGGCCTTGAACCTGAAATCCTCCTGTCTCAGCCTCACAAGTAGTTACATTACAGCATTTTATCAGTTAACTATCTTTTCTTTTCTTTTTTTTTTTTAATCAACTTTCTTAGAATTCTTCAGGCTATAAAGGTGAGCAAGTAAATATTGGGTTTTAATTTTCCTTTATCTAAACCAAGATAGGAAAATTTCCAAAAGACCACTTTTTTTTTTTTTTTTTCAGGAATGAAAGGTCATAAGCCATTAGCAATAGTGGCATTATTATGCAATAACAACTCCATATCTACCCTGCTTTTGTCATCTGTAGCATTCCTAAGAAATAATGACTTTCCAACCCTGGACACTACCTCGATAAAACAAACCAGAGATCCTCTCTACACTTTCTATGGAAGCCATAAAAGTTGCCATCAGTATATCCACTTTCATAATTCTATACTTTTGTACATGCCAGACTTTTTTATAGACTTTATGATCAGATCTCTTTGTCTTAGTGGATAGGTTTTGCAAGACTCAAAGGAAAAATCAAACTCCTTACTTGTCCCAACTTTGAAGATTTAAGTTCAATAAATTTGTTTAAATAGCCAGATAATGTACTATTTATCAAATTCTATATTTAAGTCAAAACTACTTTGCAGAATTACATATTCAGAAAACAAACTTCTCTTTCTTGGTTCCTAAGTAGAAGCTATGTCATTATAAGAAATCTCTTTTAAAATGGGGTTCTTTCTACCTTGTTAACTCTATGTATTATGCGATATGTGTATTGTCACAATGTTCCTGGAGTTTTTATTTCTTTATGATAGATAAAATGAGCATATACCACTCTAATTGTCTATTATCTCTGCAGCTTCAGTCTCTCTCACTCTGTTCTTGAGTGCCTTCAAAAAACCAGCATCCTAGAACATTCTAGATCCTACCTGGTCTAACTCCTACCTCTGATTAGTTCATTCTTCATGTGTATTGGAATTCACCCTCCTTCCAACGGGTTTATCTCTGCAAACTAGCTAAAACCTTGGATGAGAATTTTGAACATATTTCTGTTTAGTTCCTTCATGTCGTTTTTAAATTACATGTTTACCTTTTATTTATATCATATTTCTTCTTCACTATCATATCTCTAGTGTTGAAAGATTTTATCCTTCCTTTCACTCATCAAAAGCTGGACGTTCCTGTACAGGTCATTGAGTATCTCTCTTGAGCAGCTTTTTCTCGTCTGAAGTCTTCCTGAATGACTGCCCTTTCTGATGAAGGGGACTGAGTGCTGCTGTTGCAATGTGTCCTCTCCCTTCCACAAACATCTTGCAAGGTTTTACCTGTCATTTTATTTTATAAATTTAAAAATCGCTGTCTGGGTGTAGCAAAAGTCCTTCATTGATTTTGATCTGCCTCTCATCCATCCCTCTGTCCCTCAGAAGCTTGTATTTACTTTCTTTTGTAGTTCTCATCTAATTCATTTAAAAGTATGATTGAGACATAATATATGAAGGATATAATGAGTTTGGAGCATGTTCTGTATGCGATATGGGTATCTCATTGACAACGCTTATTTTAGCCACTGGCTAATCTTTCACAGCCAAAACTACAGTTGTGCTGTATACGGGTTGATTGCTCCCCAGGTTCTCCAAAAGTGAAAACAAATTAACTCTTTAAAATGAGGAAATTGGGTTCCATTTTTTTGTAGGTGAATGAAAGCTATTGAGTATTTTGGCCTTAGTCAAAACTCTTGGCTTCCTCACTAAAAATCTTAAGCCTCTTTCCTTAAAGTTGTTAGTACTCAGGTTTTTAAGACTAATAACCACATGAGGTGGGAGTCTAAAACGGCAGCTCTTAATAAATTCTTAGTCCCTTTTGTCGGGTGACAGTATGTTATTGGTGGGACAGCACAAAATTGTGAAAATTGGTTATGTTTGATAATGAATAAATTCAAGACATTTGAAAGTCTCCTTGGCTATTTGGAATGGGAAGAAAGATTATTTTACAAAATGCAAGAGGGAGATTTCTATGTTATGGGAATCAGTAACAAGAGTTTCTTGTTATTGTTTTAAATACTTTTTACTTTAATTTGCCTTGCTGTTGCCCATTATTGACCTAGAAGTTTGCCTCCTGAGTACAACTGGCTGCTTAAAGTATCTGCTTTAAAATGTGTTGCTTTTCTCTTCAGAGTTCAACGCAGTAAAATAGTAGAGAACCGAGCTTGCTTGTCATTTGGAGGACCCACATCCTTTGATACAGACTGCTGGCATGTTTTATGTCTTCAATAGGAAACATTTGGAGCAGGTATTGAACGGTGTTCTTGCCTTTGAGCAGTGTCCCCGCAGCTTCCCAACTCCGGGTTACTTCCATATTATTCTAGCTCCTCTGTTAAGATCAGGGACTTACAAATTACTTGAAAATGATTTTATAGGACATATAGAAACTAGAGATGGGGCAAGAAAGGACAGAGGCTGGATTGTGCTTAACTTCAGAAGGAAATCTGATACTTGCTCTGGCTAGTTTTGATCAAGTAAAGAGCCTGCCTGTCTCTGTACTGGATGTACCAAGAATCCAGTTGTTTCTGATTATTCGGCTTCTGTGGATGAGCACAGTTCCTCCCTACCTGTCTTTTGCAGTTAAAAAGGGCCATGTCACCACAAGGACAGGGATTCCAATTCATACCCTGCATAGGACTCCAGACTGGCTACTTTTGAAATTTGGTGGGAAGTGTTTTGTTCTCGAACTCCTGATCCTCCTGGAGGTCTGTCCATGCTTGATTCTTCACCTCCTGAGGTTGAAGAAAAGAAAAGAAAAAGATGTGGCATAATTTTGATGTTTATTCTTGAGTTTTATCTCCAAGGGTATATGTGTGGCCTCGGAAAATTGGATGAGTTCTCAATCTTCCTTCCATAAGTGTGGGTATGCATTTTATTCATTTCTTGACATATTCTGAAGTTCAATTCCATCAGCAGTACTGGCTTTGTCCACAAGGGGGCAATAAAGTACTTTACCTCCTTTATTTTCAGCTTGTAAAGAAAGACTGGTTTTTAACTTTTCTGGAATATTGTCTCTTGGCTCAATGCTTATTTATATTCTTGGTTATTTAAGGCATTCCCTAATTACTGAGTCCAGTAGTTGCTCAGCCCTCATGCAAGCAAAGATCAATGTGCAGGTCTGGGGTCCTCCTGGGTTGGGAGCTTAATAACTAGCCTTTGTTAATATTAGCGATGGAGATTGAAAGCCTCCCTATGAGGGATACACTGTGTGTAAATGAAGGGCAGGATGGTGACCCTTCTAGTTGCCTTCTTAAACCCCACCTGTAGTGTGTAGCACAGCACCGTCACATCTCTGAGGAGGACAAGACAGCAGGGACCTCTGGAGTATGTGTGAGGAACTGCTCAACAGAGCAGCTGAGTCCTCCAGGTGGGGTCAGGAGGCCCCTGCAGCAGGCCCTCCTCCTGACCAGGCGAGAGTTCTGGGGCAGTCTCCCTCTGCTAGTGGCTCATCTTAGGACTCCTAATCCTCAGCAGCTGGAGGACCTGGAGGAGTTCGGGGGTGGGGTGGGGTGTGTGTGTGTGTGTGTGTGTGTGTGTGTACATGCAACTTGTTCACAATGAACAGGTTGGTCAACTAAAAGGGGTGTGTGTGTGTGTGTGTGTGTGTGTGTGTGTACACGCAACTTGTTCACAATGAACAGGTTGGTCATCAACTAAAAGGAAACACCAGGCTAGGAATATTTACCTCCAGAGCCAGGAGGCATTTACACCTGGAAGGACCTGCACAATTGATTTCCACCTGGCCCCTTTCCCCCATCCAAGTCTGAACCAGACAACAGAGTGGTGTCTACTGGAACTCCAACGCTTGACAGAAAACAACTGAAGCTGTGATTGGTTTAGGTAGCAGGTGGCCAGGTGCATCTTATTTGCTTTTATTTTTATTATTTTGTTGTTGTTGTTTTCCCCAACAGTACGGAAATCACTTGCACTTTTCCTCATTTCTTAAAAGAAAATCCAGTTTGCTTGCCAGGAATTGTTTAGCATTAGGTTTACAAAGCTTGTTGTTGAATGTTGATATTTGTCCAAAGGAGTTTGACAAAATAGAAGCTGCTTGGTCCCTGTTCTGCCTGCTAGGTCATAAGGATTAAGGCCATGTGGCTGGGGTACTTATGTCAAGTCCAGAATGGGGCGGTGTCCCTCTCCTACCTCTCTGTGGAGATGCAATTGAAGGTCAAGCTGGACTCAGTGTAGGGAAGGCATCTGTCATGCTGCAAAGAAGTTTAGAGGAGTCTTTCAGTCCGGGAGGTAACAGGATCTCTCAAGATGAGAAAGGCAGGGGAGAGGAGGCTGCTGGCCCTGGGGACACACAGGGAGGGATGGTGTGGAGTGGCCCCTGAGCTGGCCCCTGCTGCCTGGCTTCCCTCAGGCATCTGTTTTCCAACATCCTGTCAGACCCCTCGAAGTACTGATTTCCCCCTTTGTGTTAACTATACCAATATTATTTTTTTAGTAATTGAAATGCACTTTTTTATTTCAACTCAATCATGATTTTAAGTATAAAAATTTATAGATTGTTAAAACTACTTTTTTTGTGTATTTTTAACCACTCAATGTAGCATTGTATATTTTATTCTTGTGAGACTCTGGTACAAGGTGTGCCACTTAATGATTTTTCTGAGATGCTGGGCCTTTGGATGTGTACGGTAACCAACTTAATGCTAATGTTCAAAGTAAAAAAAAAAAAAAGCCATATCCCTGTGTGTCTGTGTATCTTTCTTCACTTCATTTCATCCTTGTTTTCAGCTAATATTTTGAGTTCCCTCACTTAGTGAATTGTCCTTTTTATGTAAAATGAACACTTAAGCCGGACATGGTGGCGCACGCTTGTAATCCCAGCATTTGGGAGGCTGAGACTGGAGAATCCAGGTTCTTGGCCAGTTTCAGCTACCTAGTGAGGCACTCCGCAACTTAGTAAGACCCTGTTTCAAAATCAAGAATAAAAAATAGGGCTGGGGGTGTAGCTCGGAGGTAGAATGCCCCTGAGTTCAATCCCCAGTACTGCAAAAAAACAAAAACATAAACTGAACGCTCTTACAAGTTTTACTAGTATTGGTTATTGTCTCTAGTGATAGTAAAAGTTTACTTCAGCCGGGCGTGGTGGCGCACGCTTGTAATCCCAGCATTCGGGAGGCTGAGACCAGAGGATCCGGGTTCGAGGCCAGCCTCAGCTACCTAGTGAGGCACTCCGCAATGTAGTGAGACTCGGTTTCAAAATAAAGAATAAAAAATAGGGCTGGGGGTGTAGCTGGGAGGTAGAATGCCCCTGAGTTCAATCCCCAGTACCGCAAAAAAAAAAAAAAAAAAAAGTTTACCCCAACCCACAGACCCTATTTTTTTTTTTTTTTTTTGGTACTAGGGACATTCTACCTCCAAGCTACAACCCTAGCCCTATTTTATTATTTATTTATTTTGCGGTACTGGGGATTGAACCCAGGGACATTCTGCCTTTGAGCTACATGCCCTGCCCTTTCTATTTTTTTTTTTTTTTTTGTGGTACTGGGGGTTGAACTCAGGGGCATTCTTATTCTTTATTTTGAAACCGAGTCTCACTAAGTTGCGGAGTGCCTCACTAGGTAGCTGAGGCTGGCCGCGAACCTGAATCCTCCAGTCTCAGCCTCCTGAATGCTGGGATTACAAGCGTGCGCCACCACGCCCGGCTCCTTTCTATTTTATTTCTCTCTCTTTTTTTTAAAAGAGGGTCTTGCTCGATTGCTGAGGACCTTGCTAAATTTCGGAGGCTGGCCTTAACTACAATCCTCCTGTCTCTGTCTCCCAGGAACTGGGATTACAGGTGTGCGCCTGACCCTTTATGAATAACATGTTTTGAAGGCTGTTGACCAAATTTAGACTGATTTAGATCTCCCTTTGCAGTGTTGCCTGGCTCAGTGCTGATTAGTTTCAGTGACACTCCTGTGTCCAGCTAAGCAATACTTTGAAAACACCCTTGGGAAGAGTATTTGGGAGAAGGATCAAGAGTGGATTCTGTACCAGTGTGAAGAAAAATAAACACAGATGCAAAGAGCTTACAAAATCTAGTCAATGAGAAGCAATGATTGTAAAATATGGCACTTGGGATAAGGCTTCTCTCCCCACCTATACCTCATTCATTTCATTCATTCAGTCAGTCAGTCAGTCAGCCAATCCCAGGGTTTACTGACTGCCTAATACACTCTGGGAATGAAGCCCCGCTCTCATGGAGTGGGCTTTGCAGCGGAGGAAACCCCCCACAGTAAGCAAATAATTGTCTAAGACAGTGTCAGGTGGTGCGGCCCTGACACCGTGAAGCTGGGCCTCGGAGCTGGCTGTGCCAACTGGAAGATCAGCTCGTTTTTGTCCCAAGCCTTTCCAGCTTGCAATCCACCCTGTTTTGTTCCTTCTAAGGATTCCTATGAGGGAATTTAGCGTATAGGAAGGAAGTCTTATTGTTCGAGTTTCCCTTTGTTTGAAACCTCTCAGAATGGAACAAAACTGGCCAAATCATAGAATTGCCATTGTATCTCTGGTTGGAGACATGTTGACACATTGTTTCTTCATGTACAGAGTAGATACTCACCCCTGGCCCAGTGTATCCTAAATTACTGGCTTTCAAACTTTGACCATGACTTTCATAAGAAATACATTTTACAGCCAGGTGTGGTGGCGCATGCTTGTAATCCCAGCATTTGGGAGGCTGAGAACGGAGGGTCCGGGTTCGAGGCCAGCCTCAGCTACCTAGTGAGGCACTCCACAACTTAGTGAGACCTGGTTTCAAAATAAAGAATAAAAAATAGGGCTGGGGTATAGCTCGGAGGTAGAATGTCCCTGAGTTCAATCCCCAGTACCAGAAAAAAAAAGAAAAAGAAAAACATTTTACCAATACTCTGCTATCCAATACATAGATAGGACTTTTGTGGGTGTGTTTGTGTGTGTATGGTGCTGGGAATTGAACCCACGGGCATTCGACCTCTGAGTTACACCCCCAGCCTTTTTTATTTTATTTTATTTTTTTAAATTTGAAACAGGGTCTCATAAGTTGCTAAGAGTCTCACTATATCACTGAGGCTGTCCTCAAACTTATGATCCTCCTGTCTCATCCTCCCAAGTACTAGGATTACAGGTGTGCACCACCATGCCTGCCCCCAGCCTTTTTTTTTTTTTTTTTTTCTAAAACAGGATGTCCCTATGTTGTCCAGGCTGGCCTTAAACTTATCCTCTTACTTCAGTCTCCTGAGTAGTCAGAATTATAGGCATGCACCACCATGCCTGACTTTGTGTGTGTGTGTGTGTGTGTGTGTGTGTGTTTTCAGTACTGAGGATTGAACCTAGAGGCATTCTACCTTCAAGCTACACAACCAATGTGATTTTATTTCTTACTTTGAAACAGGGTCTTGCTAGGTTGATGAGCATCTTCACTACTTCCTGAGGCTGTCCTTGAACCTGTTATGCTCCTGTCTCAGTCTCCCAAATACTAGGATTACAGGCATGAGCCACCACACCCTGCTCATGTCTGGCTTTTATATGACTTTGTTTGTATAAGTGAATTTTTAAGATTTTCTCTCTTTCTTTCTTTGGTACAGGGGATTGAATTCAGGGGCATTCTACCTCCAAGCTATACCCTCAGCCCTTTTTATTTTATTATTTGGAAACAGGGTCTCACTAAGTTACTGGCAACCTCACTAAGTTACTGAGGCTGTCTTTGAACCTGTGATCCTCATGTCTCAGCCCCCCAACTATTGGGATTACAAGCATGTGCCACCATGCCCATCTATATGTGTTTTTTAAAATTTATTTATTTATTTATTTATTTATTTATTTATTTATTTATTTATTTATTGGCGGTACTGGGGATGGAACCCAGGGACATTCTACCTCCGAGCTACACCCCCAGCCCTATTTTTTATTCTTTATTTTGAAACCAGGTCTCACTAAGTTGCGGAATGCCTCACTAGGTAGCTGAGGCTGGCTGCGAACTCGGATCCTCCAGTCTCAGCCTCCCAAATGCTGGGATTACAAGCATGCGCCACCACGCCCGGCTAGTGTTTGTTTTTTTTTTTTTTTTTTTTTTAATCAAGAAAAAAGCCAGGTGTGGTGGTGCATGCCTGTAATCCCAGTACTTAGGAGGCTGAGGCAGGAGGATCGCAGGTTTGTGGCCAGCCTCAGCTACTTAGCAAGGCCCTCTGCACACCTATGATCCTACTACTTGCAAGGCTGTGATGGGAGGTTCACAGGTTCAAGACCAGCATGAGCAACTTAGTGAGACTCTCAGTAACCTAGTAAGACTTGTTTCAAAAGTTAAAAAAAAAAAAAAAAGGAGTTGAGGGTATAGCTCAAAAGGATAATGCCCTGGGTTCAATTCCTAGCACCGCGTGTGCGCACGCATACACACATCAAGAAAAATATCTGTATACACTGCAATTTGATATTTTCTATGTTTAAATTGTTCATAAGGCCAGGCTGTCAGAAAAAAATTTCTATGGTGTCATAAGAAAAGACATTTTTTTTTTTGGCGGTACTGGGTATTGAACCCAGGGGCATTCTACCCCTGAGCTATACCCCTAGCCCTATTTTTTATTCTTTATTTTGAACAGAGTCTCACTAAGTAGCTGAGGCTGGTGGCGAACCTGCAATCCTCTTGTCTCAGCCTCCCAAGAACTGGGATTACAAGTGTGCACCACCACACCCGGCCGGCCTTCCTTCCTTCCTTTCTTTCTTTCTCTCTCTCTCTTTCCTCTTTTTGTTCTTCTTTTATTGGCACTGGGGATTGAACTCAGAAGCATTCTACCTACATCCCCAGCCCTATTTTATTTTATTTATAATGTTTTTTTTTTTTTTTTTTTGCGGTACTAGGGATTGAACTCAGGGGCATTCTACCTCTGAGCTATACCCTTAGCCCCATTTTTTATTCTTTATTTTGAAACAGGGTCTCACTAAGTTGCAGAGTGCTTCACTAGGTAGCTGAGGCTGGCCTCAAACCCAGATCCTCCAGTCTCAGCCTCCCAAATGCTGGGATTACAAGCGTGTGCCACCACGCCCCGCCCTATTTTATTTTTATTTGGAAACAGGGTCTCATTAGGTTGATGAGAGTCTCACTACTGGCTGAGACTGTCCTTAAACGTGTTATCCTCCTGTCTTAGCCTCCCAAGTACTGGGATTACAGGCCTGAGCCACCACACCCAGCTGAAATGCTATCTTTACAAAAACATAAGCACGCATAAGATTACACAATGGCAGTTAAAAAAAAAAAGGGGGGGGGAACCCAAATCAAGGTGTTCCTTTAATAGAAAAGATCCAATTATAGTCTCACAGTGCATATCTGTAATCCCAGTACTTGGGAAGCTGAGACAAGAGGATCACAGGTGCGAAGACAGCCTCAGCAGCAACATAATGAGACTCTCAGCAACCTAGTGAAACTCTGTTTCAAAACGAAATAAATGCCCGGCATGGTGGCGCATGCTTGTAATCCCAGCATTCGGGAGGCTTAGACTGGAGGATCCGGGTTCGTGGCCAGCCTCAGCTACCTAGTGAGGCACTCCGCAACTTAGTGAGACCCTGTTTTGAAATAAAGAATAAAAAATAGGGCTGGGGGTATAGCTCGGAGGTAGAATGCCCCTGAGTTCAATCCCCAGTACCGCAAAAAAAAAAAATAAATAAAAATAAATAAATAAATAAATAAATAAATAAATAAATAAATAAATAAAATTGGGCTGAGCATGTAGATCAGAGGTAGAATGCCTCTGGGTTCAATCCCCAGTGCCACACACACAGAAAAGTAAATAAGTAGATGATGGATGGATGGATAGATAGATAGATAGATAGATACACACACATACAATGGTTCATCATGAGCCACTAAATTAATTTTAAGACTCACTAATCAGTTTTACCTAGATTTTGAAAAGTCCTGTCCTAAAACTATGTATATGTGTATTATTTTATATAGAATCAATTTTATATAGAATCAGATGGCTTTAACTAGATTTTCTAACATCTTAAGCCTTAGTGTTCCTATTCTGATTGCATCCACGCTCGGAGGCTCACTGTACAGGTAAGACATTGCTTATCCCAGTGCCCACAGTGGAGACACTTCAAATCCCAGGCCCCTGCAGCCCTTGTACAAGGGCCCAGGTCCCACAGTGAGTACCACGCTAGGTAACTACAACTACTTTGAATGTTTTGGGGTTTTTTTCTCCTTTCTTTGTATTGAGGACTGAACCTAGGGACATTCTGCCTGAACTACACGTGTAGCCCTATTTCCTGTTTTTCTTTTCTTTTTTTTTTTTAAACAGGGTCTCACTAGGTCGATGAAAGTCTCACTACTTGCTGAGGTTATATTTAAACCTACAATCCTTCTTTCTCAGCCTCCCAAGTACTAGGATTAGAAGTGTGTACCAGAGCCGGGCATGGTGGCACAGGCTTGTAATCCCAGCATTTGGGAGGCTGAGACCGGAGGATCCGGGTTCGCGGCCAGCCTCAGCTACCTAGTGAGGCGCTCCGCAACTTAGTGAGATCAGGTTTCAAATTAAAGAATAAAAAAATAGGGCTGGGGGTATAGCTCGGAGGTAGAATGCCCCTGAGTTCAATCCCCAGTACTGCAAAAAAAAAAGTGTGTACCAGGCCGGGCGTGGTAGCACATGCTTGTAATCGCAGTACTTGGGAGGCTGAGACAGGAGAATCACAGTTTCAAAACCAGTCTCAGCAATCTAATGAGACTCTCAGAGAGACCCTGTTTCAAACAAAAAATAAAATAGGGCTGACGGTAGCTCAGAAGTAGAAGACTCCCGAGTTCAATCCCTAGTTACCCCGCCACCCCCCAAAAATGTGTGTCACCATGCCCGGCTTATTTTTTTTATTTTGAAATAGGGTCATACTAAGTTGCTGCTAGGTTAATGAGAGTCTCACTACTTTCTGAGGCTGGCCTTGAACCTGTGATCCTCCTGTCTCAGCTTCCCAAATACTGGGATTACAGGTATCTGCTATCACACCTGGCAGCTACTACTACTACTACTTCTTTTTTGTGTGTGTGTGGTACTGAGGATTGAGCCCAGGGGCATTCTACCTCTGATCTACACCCCTAGTCCTATTTTTTATTCTTTATTTTGAAACAGGGTCTCGCTAAGTTGCGGAAAGCCTCACTAAGTAGCTGAGGCTGGCTGTAAACCCGGATCCTCCAGTTTCAGCCTCCCAAGTACCAAGCCCAGCTTGGCTACTTCTTTAAAATTTAAACATAACCTCAGTTTTGACGGCCCCCAAGGTAGATCAACCTAGTGATTTGCCCTGAGCCACACCTCTGCACGTCCACACCCTTTTGTAATTTGTCCTTGTCCCTCCCATCAAGTTCCCAGGTAAGAGGCCACTCCCACTCCCTTGACCAAGCTGGTCTTGTGACTTCTCTGATCAACAGACTGTTGCAAAAATGATGTGCAAGTGCTGGAGCCTGCCGGTCAAGACACCTTGCAGCTTTTGCCCTACTTCTCTGGAACCTGATTGCCAAGGACAGAAGCTCCAGCTGACCACTGAAAGATGAGAGGGCACGAAGAGGGTCCCTGCCAAGTCCCGAGCTGGCCGAGGATATCGTGGACCCTCCAGCTCCACTGACCCTATTCTTGGAGTCCTAGGACCCAACATACCAGGTCCAGCCACTGGCCCCAAAGCTTGAACAGAAAAGGCCATGGTGAAAAGCATGAGGGGAAGCTGGGTGTGGTGTCACATGCTTGTAATTCCAGTACTTGGGAGGCTGAGACCAGAGGATCTGGGTTCGAGGCCAGCCTCAGCTACCTAGTGAGGCCCTCCGCAACTTAGTGAGACCCTGTTTCAAAATAAAGAATAAAAAATAGGGCTGGGGGTATAGCTCAAAAGTAGAATGCCCCTGAGTTCAATCCCCAGTACCGCAAAAAAAAAAAAAAAAGGAAATACCTTTCAGCCAGGTGTGGTA